>MU405408.1:0-51599 GCA_022836615.1 Annulohypoxylon bovei var. microspora
GATTTAAATAATTTTATTTTAATTAAATTACATGTAATAAAACGTATATAATAAAATGTTAAATATTATATTTATTTTAATTTTATTACTTTAAACCGGCCGCACGTAATAAACGCGATTTTATATAATAAGTATTTTAAACCGCGATTAAATTATTAGTTTTTTTATTTTTAATAATTATAACAATTATAATAATTATAATAATTAAACGGGTAATTAAAAAATTAAAAAGTTTATTTTTAATAAAAAGCTTAAATTGTTTAATAAATAATAATTTATATATTAAATATATTTATTAACATTTATTTTAAATATAAATTTAATGAATTTAATAATTTATAATTAAAATTACGGTAAACCGCGACTTAACCACGATTAAAGAAAATTAATATATAAATAACTTTAAACGTAAATTTATTTTATATTTTATTAATTATTAAGTTTAAAATTAATTAAACGATTAATGGTAATATTATCACGAAAAAATAAATGGCATTTAAACGTTATAATTAAAAGGATTTTTTCGTTAAAACTTAAAATATAACGAGGATATATTTAAAAGGTAATTTAATGGTATATAAAAATTAAAAAATTAATTCGTTAACTTTAAAATATAATTTAAAAAATATTTTATACGTTATTATTAAATAATAAAAGATTATATATTAAAGGTTTTTTTTTCTTTTATATAAATTTATAATTAACTTAAATTTTCGAATAAAATTATTTTAAATTAAAAAAAATGCGAAAATAATTTAACGCCTTATAAATATAATGGCACGGGCTATAAACCCGTGGTTAAAACGGGCGGGCGTAACCCGTTTTACGTAAATATTTTTTTTAATTTAAATTCGTTAAAATAAAATTATTTAATATATTTAATATTAATATTTAAAATTACGATTTAAAAATATTACATAAATTTAAAAATACATAAATAAATTAATATAAAAAAAAAAATAAAAAAATAATATATTAAATTAAAAGTATTATATAATTATTTTCATTTTAATACATTTTAAATATATTAATATTTTCATTTTTTTTATATTTTTAAAATATAACTTTAAATATTGAAATTATATTTATTAAATAACTTTTTTAAAACGTTTTTAAATTAATATAATATATTTTATTACATATTTAATATAATATTTAAAGGTATAAAATTTATAAAATTTAATTAAAAGAATATAAATAATATATATATTTATATAGTAATTTATATACGAAAAAAGGTACCTTTAATTGCATATAATTTTAATCGGTAATAATTAATAAAATGTTTTAAAAAAGTAAATGGGTTATTTTTAAGGGAAAAACTAGGCTGTTCAATTAAACTTACTGGTTCTATATAATACTATGCGTGCCTACCCAATACACTCCCCAGCAATTGTTTTAGCTGAATACATACCTGGCGGTAGACAATTATATAGTGCATTGAGGGTGTATTAACTTTCTGCTAAGCCTTGACAACAATACGAACAATTGTTTGGCTTTTGTTCAGTATTCACGTCGAAACTGCTAGTGACGTTACAGCGGTTCTCAACTCCCGCGAAACCCAACACATCGAGCAAAGACAAGGGCTTGACGTTAGAAGCATGCAAAAGCAATCAATACGAGCGGGATGGACCATGACAGTTTTCAATGGCTCATATTCGCTGCTACCCCAGAAAACGAAGGTGACGATGATTGGAAGCGAGCACGTCGAGTCGAACTCTCAGGGGTCGGATCCACTACCGATGAACCTGCAATAGCTTCTACAATCGAATTCGATAGCCTAATGTACCTAGGAACAAATGAGACCGTATTTTCCCTAACGCACTTCACCGTAATTATCCCAAACATGCTTAGGATAGATTTCGATATACGGTATGTTCCTACCTAGGTACCTAGGTAGGCATTCCCTTCGAAAATCAAGCTACCTAGGTACGAAATGATTCTTGAGACGACGAACTTGGGCATACTTACGCGCGCATTCTAGAATACCATATTAATAAACACTCGCAAACCAGGCGATTTATACCGTGACGGCAGTGGGATGAAAGACCGATATTTCCACGAGAAATAGGTACACAGATTCTAAGGCCGAACAGGGGGTACCAAACCCAGTAAGCTCGGTTCATAGATCCGAATCCCCATTCTACACCAAAACTCACTCAACGATGTCTTCATTAACGAAAGTCGCACAGCTACCTATATGGTCGAGTTCTATTCATACACACTTGCTTTAACTTTATTTTCATACTACGAACTTCTTTTAAAGCTGAAAAGTGTAAAAGTTATTATAAAATAAAGTGAAGTGAACTTTAACGGACCTCTCATGTAAAAAACTGCAATTTAAATGATAATTAAATCCGTTAAATTTTGTTTAATCTTGCGACAGCTTTTACAACTTTAAGACTTTAGGAAAGTCCTAATATAAAATATAAAGCCAAAGTAAATATTTATACGAGAAATTTAACAGCATGTTTTGCGACTTTATTAACAAAGATCGTGTTGAATGGTAAGATAGTAAAATGGTCTTTTAGTGGGGGTTTCGAGGTAGGTGAGGTGGTAACCCAAATAAATTTGACCCCCTTACTGTTAAAATCTACCCTAAAAGATCCTCCTTCCAGTGGTATGCTAGCTTATCTGTCACGGAAATAGTCCCTCATTTTGGCAAAGTGGATGAAACTTAACTGAAAGAAGAAAGCAACGGACTCGTTGAGAAGTTCCCTCGAACTGCTTTTGAAAATCAATTTGACGACGATCGAACACGGCTAGGTGGTTAGGATCTTTATGGCAGGTAAATGTAAGTGGCTGTCAATTTGTACGGAGACCTCGGGATGGTGTAGGAGCAGGCTACCACACTGGCCAGTTGAGGAGATCGAGATCTGGCTAGATGTGTCATATTTGCAGGCACATAAGCATCATATCAGATCATATCAGATCAGATCTGTAGGTGGTTAATAGCACCGTGAGATCGAGCTACGTGCTTAAATCATCGTTTCCCGAAGACCTGACCTTTGCCGGACTTCACATCAGGTATTTAGGTTCGAGTTAAAAGTTCAAATACTTGAAATACCTTTACTTCAGGAACAAATATATCCCACATATGTCTAGATGCGGTATATCAGGTCGGCAATTTCTAAATGCCAAAATAATTTAAGGTAAATGTCCGGGGAAAAGATCAAGAACTTCACCGTCGGTAGTAGATAGATCGCACTCAGCTCAGGCCCCGAGACCCTGGTAATCCCCACCGGCTACTACCCCTACCGTCCCATCGCAGTTTTTCTTATGTCTTGATGAGGCAAGAGATCTTGGAAAACGCGCGGCTTATTACGTAAAATTCAATCTTTATTTTTTTTTTTTTTTTTTTTCTCCCGTCACTCGATTGAACTTGAAGACAGAGTGATGATATCATCCAGCCTATCGCAATATATCCAATGCACTTTAACCTGTCTACCTGCCTGAGTAAGAGTAGGTAGTCATTAAATATGTAGTTCCTTTTCACTACCTTATCGCATCGTGGAAACATTTCCAACTCTTATCACTTATCCGAATCCTTAAGAGGTCATGTATAAACAAGGTAACTAATTGTAAATTGTAAAGGAGTAAACATACCGGCCAAAATATCCTCCTCTACTTGTTTTCCAGCATGGAGATGATTGGTGGAAAGCGTTTATATCGACAGCGTATATCCATGAGCCGACATTAAATTACTCAGGAGACTTCCTGTTTCGGTCAAGAGGTACTGGGTCGCAATCCAAGGCATCGCATCGTCCAAGATGTAGCAAGGTTCACGGTCTTCATATTTAACGGGCACGCCCCTCTAGATCGTCCAGGTTTGATCGCGTCCTTTTATCACATCCTCGCGCCTCTTCATAATTCGGTGTACCAGAGCTTGCTAGCTAACACTCGGCGAAATGGTTTCTATGCACGTAGCGCTCGTGTTTAGCGCCGCGATGGCCGCTGCGCGCGCTGCCTCGCTAGCCGATTAC
Organism: Annulohypoxylon bovei var. microspora; assembly: GCA_022836615.1. Taxonomy (NCBI): domain Eukaryota; kingdom Fungi; phylum Ascomycota; class Sordariomycetes; order Xylariales; family Hypoxylaceae; genus Annulohypoxylon; species Annulohypoxylon bovei. Next base: position 3,984 of record MU405408.1, read on the forward strand.
TGCACGGTTGACTATGCCGCGAGCGCGCTACCTGTCCAGGAACTCGGACTTGGAATTACCATCGATTCATCGTCGGTTTCAGCTGCTCTGACCACCAACAATTCCGTCACCTCTGAGTGGTACGACGCTGCTGTGATCGACTATTGCAATGTCACTTTCGCCTACTCCCACAACGGACTAACCGACGACATTGTCCACGTATCATATCTTGTGCCCACCCCGGATAGCTTCGCGAACCGCTACGTCTCAACTGGAGGAGGCGGGCTTGCTATCAATTCGGGAGCGTCGTACAGCCCCAACGGGATAATCGTCGGCGCCGTGTCCGGTATCACCGACGGAGGATTCGGCAACTTTAATACGCAGTACGACGCGGCATTCCTCCTGGCGGAAGGCACGGTCAACTGGCAGGCGACGTACATGTTCGGATACCAGGCCCATCACGAGCTTGCCACTCTCGGGAAACAGTTTACGAGAAACTTTTTCAACGTCTCCGACGGCGATAAGGTCTACTCGTACTATCAGGGATGCTCCGAAGGAGGTCGCGAGGGATGGAGTCAGATCCAGCGCTTCGCCGACCAGTTCGACGGCCTCGTTACCGGCGCCCCCGCTTTCCGCTTCAGTCAGCTGCAGACCAACCACCTCTCCGGCGGTGTCATCGAGCAGGCGCTCGGCTACTACCCTCCACCGTGTGAGCTAGAGAAGATCGTAAACCTGACGATCGCCGCCTGTGATGGACTGGATGGCAAGACCGATGGCGTGGTCGCGAGATCCGATCTCTGCAAGCTTAACTTCGACTACAAGTCCACGGTAGGTCAGACTTACTACTGCCCAGCGTCTAGCGGCGGCTTTCAAACCGGGGCCACGCCGGAACAGAGCGGTACCATCACCGCCGAGGGTGCGGCCGTAGCTTCTGCGTTTACAGAAGGCCTGATAGACTCCGACGGGAAGCGCATCTATCTCAATCCTCAGCCGGGTTCTTCCTTTGGCGACGCCGTCACCCAGTACAATAACGACACAAACACGTGGGAACCCAGCGTCTCGGGACTAGGCGGGGAGTGGATAGCGCGCTACCTCAACCTCGAGGACAAGAGCAACATCAACAGTCTCGAGAATGTCACCGCAGACACTCTCCGGGATTGGATGTCCCTCGGCATGCAGAAATACTACGACTCGCTACAGACCACCTGGCCAGATATCACGCCCTTCAAATCGGCCGGTGGCAAGGTCATCCACGTTCACGGCGAGTCGGATTCCTCGATCCCGAGCGCATCTTCCGTGCACTACTACGAAGCCGTGCGCAACATGATGTACGGCGGCCTCAAATACGACGCGAGCGTCGCGGCCATGGATGAGTTTTACCGCCTATACCTCGTTCCGGGCGGATCCCATTGCGGAAGCAACCCAGACCAACCCAACGGCGGGTGGCCCGCGACTACGCTGCAGACGGTAATCGAGTGGGCGGAGAAGGGAGTTGCTCCCGACACGCTCGAAAACTCGGGCGATATCGACAGCCTGTGCAGATGGCCTCTCCGCCCGCTCTGGTCCGGCAACGGCACTTCTTTCGACTGCGTGAGCCATAAGGCCTCGACGGAATCGTGGATTTATACATTCGACGCTTTCAAATTCCCGGTGTACTGAGAATCTTTCCCGGCGGTTTTAATGTGTAAATAAAAAGCTAAAAGGTGCTTTAATTATGTCGCTTATGTTTCATTGTATATATTTATGAATTAATATTAAAAAGAATTCTTGTTTAATAACATGTGAGATTAACCTGGCTATATACAAATATAGGATCAAAGCAGATGAAAATCTGCCCAGGCCTTACCCACAGGGGTTAGGGTCAGATACTTAGGTACCTAGGTAGGTACCGGTAGGTACAGGATTAGGGGATAAAAGGGAGTTTAGGTTCAACTCCTATTAGGCCTGTCGGTGCCTTCCTTTTATTCCCTTGATCTCCGGTGTGCCTCTTTAAGCACCTTAGTACAACAGTAAATACCAACGAAAATATTGATAAGGATCATTCATCTAAGTTCACACCGATCAAAAATTTAAGATGCTGAGACAAAAGAAATAATTACAAGCCTGATTTTCCCAAATCTAAAATACACCTATCCATGCACATCTAACATCCGTCCCTCTTTGCCCACTTGGTCGTATGAAATGTCCTAATTGCATATGTATGCAACCTTCTATGATCTAGTAATATATACACCTCCGTGTGCCATCAAGCCTTGCGCATTTAAAGCGTTTTCGGTCAAGATATCCTAAGAATTGAAAGTCTAACCTAAGACTTCCAAGCTTGTGCCAGATATTCTCTTGAAAGCACCTCGACTGATAACGCGACTAGGGTGGAACCAGTTGTACGAAAGTGCCACGATTAGCATGGGAAGAGCATCCAGGCAATACAAGTATAACTCCTTTGCTTGAAGCTCGCCAGTCGACCCCAAAATGTATTCGGCCACACGATATACCGATCGAATCATGATAAGGGCGCTGGTGATGTACAAGACATAAATAAGCTTCCGCCAAGGGGTATGGAGACTCAGAGCAAGCCGAGTGGGTTTCACCGATATACGCCTGTGGAACACGAGGGTGACTATCATGAAAAATCCGAAGAAGAGTATCTGTATGCAGAGGCCGGCGACGATGATATGTTCACCTCGGGTGACGTCGTCTTCGGATTTGGCTTGGGTGAGAAGGCCACCACCTATACGAGCGGATATCAGTACATGGTATCGCCTCCGAGAAGCAAGACTTGATAATTACCTCCGCCTTGGGCGAAAAAGGATAGAATGTCACCGAGGACGAAGAATTTCGTGAGCCATCGAGGCTTGATCATGGAACACGATTGGGCTTCGAGGTGAACAACCAGTCGGCCAAGAATCATGTAGATAGAGGCCGAAAAAAGGGTAGGCCCGAGAAGAAGGAGTACGGATTGGATGATATATGGATTCTGGGTAAAGTTCGGATATTCAGGTGACGACATAGCCCGTCCGACATAGCCTACAGTTTCAACTATGGTCGATAGAATTAGTACCTATCTGACCTTAAGATAGTAATAGGGTAGGGTAGGGATGTGTTGAACTAAAGAGCTCCAAGGCTATTAGCGTAGATGAGGCTACTCACAGAGACAACCGATGACGAACGGAATGAAGTACCAGGTTCTCTTTCGAACAAGCACCCCAATATGTAATAGAGCTGATATGGCGAATAAGATGATAAATAGTATGGCGGCAACGATGGACGGCTTATACCGGTAGAATACGAAGGTCGGTGTTGAGTCGGCCATATTTGCAACTTCAGCTTTGAATTCGAGAATAAGGCTTTTGAAGACGAATGAGAATTATTTAGGTGAACTTGGCCAAAGGCTTGGGAGATATTTGACGAGGCAGAAGCTTTCTTAAGAACAATCCGGAGGAGAATATCTAATCGTCTCAACCCCTTGTCTGATTATAATGCTGGATCTACTCAGCCTCTAAGATGCGTTACATGAGTAAACATTCGATCTAGGTAAATACTGGATATTTCGTGCTCGTAACTGTATCAATACCTAACTGCAACTAATAGGTACCTAGAGTTTATTAGTTTACTCGCACTTTACTCGCACTTCTAGTCGTATTGTCGATATTCTCGGGTTTTTATACGAGAGTGGCTATGGTAGTTTAGATATCAGTAATCTTGACACTTACCTAGGTAGGTGGAAATTCTAGTGCAATACTAAACACCTAGTTACCTACTTACATATCAATTTTAAGACCCATTGAATTAGGCATCCGTATAGTCAGATTCATGCTATTCTTCACATAGATGGGTAACTAATCCAATTAAGTTAATTGTCCGCGCGCTGAAACATTATTCATATGATAACTTCTATTAGAATGGGCATTTATACGCGTATTGTCGGACTTTTCCTAATCGGACGACACTGTTTCATAGCCAAATAAAACGAAACAACTCGCCCTTCGATATTTTATAGGATATTTAAAAAGAAACATAACAATACACCATAACGTAATTTCGATTTCATACATAAAAAACGTATACCTATATAGACCTGTTTACTCGATATGTTAATAAAACTTGTACTCTTATTACAAACGGATTGACGCGATACTTTCTACTGACTGTAAATCTCTAAAAGTTCAAGATGTTTAACTTGAAGCCTTGAACTTGTGCTATAATACCATTAGGTTAACTATTCCGAAGTTTTACAAGGGCTACGGAAAGTCCCACTGTTTCCAATAATGTTGGTTGGAATTAAGTGGTGGTGATATGCCTTATGCTCATGCTGTCATTAGTATTAAAAACTAGTGCCCTGATGTGGACATTCTCGAAAAATGGAGCGTCCCATAAACTCCAAAACTCGGCGTATCTAGATTGAACTATCGGATTCGTATATCTCGGACTTCGTACTTCGTACCGCCCCTAAAAATAACCGTACCTTTGAGCTGTGTCAGAACCCGATAACTGACAAAACTTTATCCAATCCCGTCAAATTCTTAATCTTGCCGCACTACATCTGGACAATGCAGGGGTTGCTGTGTTGGGATTTTCGCGAGACTCAAGGAAACCCCTTACGCGAGTCGTGAAGGCGGTGCAACAGTGTTTACTAGGTAGCTCGTCGTCTCAGTACGCCGATCTATCTACTCTCCTAACACGAACTAGACCTTATCACTAGTCGTATGATCTATAAGAAATATTTGACTGCCAACGCGATATATAGGTGCCTATTGTCCCCGCGTACCTTTAGTCATCCTTACTCTCCTTGACCTTATAATAATAAGACCCGGCGACAGTTTTTATATCATTTTCATTTTATTTTACATCCTCAGGGTCCTTTTCATTACTCTAAGCTTCCATTTAAACAACTCAACATGTTTAAGAAGATAGTAAACCTTTGGTATTAAGTTGTCTGCTCATTGTCTACTAACAAGTCCCCAAGGTTAAACAGCCACTGAGGTCTGCGTGCCTCTTTTAACTTCCTCTTCTCCTTTGCCAATTTCATGCATTCTCGACGCTGAGCCTTTCCCTCTGGTGTTTTCTCTGGTCGAGGCTTTTTGCTAATCTTCTTCGTCTTCGGTTTAAGTAGAACCCGTTCCCCTATCATTATAGGGTCATCGAAGAGAAACGAAAAAGATGGCTGATCCTGATCCGGACTACGCCACGCCTTCGCGATCGTTTTAATGGAAGACAGTGTTACTCGAGTAGATAGTGTCGGCCTAGACTTGGATTTGTCGTCGCAGTAGTTCCAGTCCCGCACGGCAGTCATCAGCAGTGAATCGCGCATCGTTGCCGGCAATATGCAGGTCCTGCTACGGGAGCTTCAAGGCGTCGAGAAGCTTTGCCAGCGAGTATCGATAGTATGTCTGCAGAGGAAACTGGACAACTTTTAAGATGTCCAGGTGGTACAATGGACGTACATCAAGGTGAAGTCCCCAGTCGGCCGCTTCGCCTCCGCATCTAACAAGGACAAAGAACCGATTTTTGATCAGCCTCTGTAAATATGTTTTGACGTTTTCAATTTTTATCTGTCTGGTCTCATCGAAGAGAAATTTACTACATCGTTGGCTGAGATAGTCGGATTGCCCAACCTGAAGCTGGTGCGATTTGATAAGATCTTCCGCATTTCTGAGTGGGGACCTTGTTTTTGCTGAAGCTGAAATTGTATTCATATAAGATTGTAAATGTCGTGCATCTAGAATTGATATGCCAACTAGACATGGACTATTCTCGGCGCTTTTAAAGTCTGTGAGGCCATCTACATCGATTGAAACAAATAAAATATCTCTCAACAAGGAGTTAGACAGCGGTGGTCCTAATCGTATTTGGGTGAGGTTTTCGCCTAGGCCAAGAAGATGCCGAAAGACTAAAAGTTCTTCTCGAAGCAAACCTGTGTGTTTCGGGGCGCCGCATGACGGATCATTCGCAACTTTGAGTAGCATCATGGCTACTTCGCCAGTAATATGATATAATTTGATTTCATATGTGAAGGTCTGCGAAGAGGTTAGTTGCCCTAGTAATCGAATTGTCGATGCAACAGTCTTTATTTAATAATATTTACGGTGGCGTTGAGGTCGAGTCAACTTAAAGGCAAGTCGCATTTTTACACTACTATCTCGCTTCTTCTCCCTTTCCTTACACTCGGCATGCTTGCCTGAAGATTAAACTGAGATACAGACTTTAACGAGGTCAAAAACCCCTAAGCTAGAATTGTCTGTATAAAAATAGGGGTAGCTTAGTCAGTTGGTAATTAACGACTCGGACCGTGACCTAACCTGCCTTACATAAGCTGATAAAGATGTGTAAAAGAATCATAGCTTAGGTGTTGGAAAATACTTCCTCTTCCACATTTGCTTACCAAGATACATCGCACAAAAATTTAAATACTTGTCGAGCAAACTAAATGAATTTGTATTTAGCAATGTGCTGGTTGATTCTGTAAGGGCCGGCGCTCACCAAGTCGCCACTAGGGTCATTTTTCGTGTTCGCATTTTACTGGTCTACGTAGGAGACGTGTTCGACGAGACGTGTTCGACGATTGACTAGTTTTGGGCTCTTCGATTCTGCCTTAATGTAAAGTATTGATAGTTACAGAGATTCTAAGTATTGAACAGCTTCAAATATTTACTTGCGCCCGTGTTATTGAACGGTACAATAAGTTACTACAGATGTTGATAATTCAACCAGTAGAATGTGCGAAACAATTATCTCGACGTTTTTACCTAGATGTTCGTTTTTATAGGTGAGTAGGTACTAAGTAGTAGTAGAATTCGGTACCTGAATTCTCTTAAAATAGCGGCTTGGCTGCATAAAAAAATATAAAGCTTAGTTGACGTGGGGCATGCACATTGGGGTACAATACCTGTATTCTCCGCAATTACCCCAATTTTAAGCCAGCTCGACGTCCTCCAACGAATTGCTCCATAATTAAATAATTAAACTGGCGGTGTTGAAGTCTGAAATCTTCCGTCTTGATGCCTTACCTAGGTATACATCTATGGATGATCGCTCCATAAAGTTCGGGTTGGTAGATTGATAGGTAATCTTACCGAAACAACTACCGAGACAACCTCTCCTCTCCACGATCCATGCCTCGTCCCGTAGAAACGCTCGACATCGCTCTCCCGACGGACCATCCGCTCAAGCGGCCGGTGTCGAATAGGAACAAGCAGACAGCCCAACGCATCTATCAGCTTTGGAATGTCTGGCCCTGGCAGCTCTTCCCCATTAACTCACCTCACCTTCCTACCATATGGACAGATAACCTACTCGACAAGCTGAAGACCATCGCCCTCTGCACCACCCTTCCACATGCTCGAGACCTTCTGGGCGCCAACGTCCCCGATGGACAGCCTCTCTCGCTCGCCGTCCTCAATGCTGTCATAGACGAGTGCAAGGAAGGATCTGACACCCCCCGAAACCCTGCCGTGAGGAGTAGGAAGAGAAGGCGGGGCCGTACTGCTGCCGAGCGGCATAGGCTGGGCGAAGACGAAGACGATCGAGGGGACATCGAATCGAGCCTAGGCCTAGACGACAATGACGAAGAGGATGAGGGGAGCATATACGAGCACGGGAACGACCAACAAGAAGCTCGATCGAGCCTACCTCTCTTCTCACCTATTCGCCGCCTCCGAGGGCGTAGCCTCGCTGCCGGTTACGGCATGTCTACCGAACCTATAATGCAGCTTTCCAAACGTCAGAAGCGTCGTCATTACTCGTCTATGCCGCACCCCCTCGCATACATAACACCCCCGGAATCTACCCTCACCTCCGGTCCTGCTTCTAATCGTCACGTTTCCCAGCCGAACCCTACGCCTCGTTTTCGTTTCGCGGATCCCACGCAGCCCCAACCTTCGGATGGCGTGGCCGCTTACGTCGAGTCGGTCGTCGTTCGACTATCCGGCCTCTTCCAGGAGCAGCGCCGCAGCTGCGAACGGGCGGTCGAGGAGACGAGGTCGCAGCTAGGCGCGATCGATAGCCGGATGGAGTCGCTGGAGAGCCAACTATCCGCCGTGAAGAGGGATGTGGCTGAAGTGGAACGCCAAAAAGTAGACATGGAGAATACGTGTCTAGACCTACTCGCTATCGAGAAAGAAGAGGATGGACTAGCCGCGCGGCGACGAGAACTTATGGCACGGAGAACGTCGGGCTTGCGGCGGCAGACGTCGTCCTTGTCTTTGTCAGACGAGCAGTCTCAAGCTCCAACACCACCGAGCCAACCTCGCGCGTCGGATGACTTGAGAACCGATATCGATACCCTAGTGGTCGACCAGCTACAGCCACTCCGAGATCGCGAGGCGGCCCTGAAGCTTGACATCGCTAGCGCCAAGGCTAACATAGAAGCTGCTCGAGCTAAAGTTGATGCTTCGCTCGTCGACCTAAACACTAAGTCGGACGAGCTAATAAGATGGCGTGGATTGTCGAACGATATTCAGGACGCCCTCATTCGACGTGGCTTCGCAGAGCCTGCATTTATGTGGGAATTCGGTCAGAAGGATACGGACAGGCGCGAACGTCCCGGCACCGGCTTTACTTCGTCCGCCCCCGTCTCTCGAGCCGCTACCGCTGCTGGCGGTTTCGGTTCTCCCCCGGACCCTAATCACGACCAGGGGACGCGGACTGCCATCGGACTAGATGCCGCATCCTCTCCTGGCTCGGCCGGCACTCCTGTTCGCTCACGATCTGCTAGTCAACTCGAGGGAAGAAGAAGATATGGATCGGTCTAAACTACTTGCCTATGCCATAAGAAATATCCACCGCGACCCGGACCCATTATATGTCCAAGCGCGAATCATGTCTGTACTCTTCTACCCAGACATGAAGCCGAAGATGTTTCCGCTTCTTGGGATGATGGCTAGTAGTTGTCGAGAAGTCACGAGCCTCCTTTCAGGCTAGCCTTCTTCTGCTATATCTTGAGCTACTATTTAGCCCGTTGTATTAGTACTATGGTTGATATGATCTCTTCTGTCTACTTCGCATAGTCTAACGACGCAAGTTAGCATATACCGAAGTATTTAAACTAATAGAATATTTAACTTCTGGAAATAAAACAGGCGGTTCGGATCTCAGGGGAAAGCATCTTAGCGTAGATTTCATGTTTAGGAAGTACTTACCTAGGTGCTCAGTCCAAACACTATGTACCACTTCATATTAGAATAGAGCAGACGTTGATCTTTTCTGTACATGCCCCATGTGTCACCCGCATCTCGCTATGTAGCATCGGAGTGTGTTATGTAGGTACTTACTTAGCCGCCGTCGTATTTAAGGCGCTTCCAGTCTATACAAGACATCATACGGATGTGCCGGTCTACTCACCACACCTGGGGTTTCAATTTACCGCCCCGAAGCGTCGTTTCTATTATCCGTAGGCCATCTCTAGCTTGAAGACGTCGCTGGACGTCTTGGGAAAGTCGTATCCGCGATCGTGCGAGACGATATGAGCAGTATCCCTAGCCGGCCCAAATAGGGGTCTGCCGAAATCCCCATCGTTCTTGGTAACTCGTTCGACACTGCGCGGGTCGCAAGTATCAAGCTTATACGGTGGGAAGCGATCCCCATTCCCTTCCGGTGGTTGTTCAACGGGAAAGCCGCAGCGTACCGGATATAGATCGTCATAGGATCCATATCCTCTACCTAATGAATAGGGAGGAGAAGGCGTTAGAGACCTCGTTAGAAATCATCCTCGGCCTCTAAGGTCCATACCTAAGTAGTCGATCTAATCATCGACCGGATAAACATTGGAGTATGTCATGTAGCGAAAGGTGCTGTTGCCGAATTTTCTTTTGGAATCAAACGCTACGATTCCTTAGCTGCTGCGCCTATTTGACGAAGCTAGCCCTTCGCTATAATAAGCCGAAGCTTAGCGCTAAGTTCTTTAACCCTAACGAGCATCACTTTTCGCTTGCAGACTTTGGTAAGCTTTACTTTTTCGGGCTCGCCTTTCACAGTTTCTTCCTCGTTCTTGCTTCTTTTCATAGCTTCGGTGCCACACCAACGTAGCTAGCTAGGGCCGTCAGATCCCGACTCGTCGGGGTTGTTGATGCGTCTCCTCTTCGGTTGCCGCCGATGTCGGGACGCTGCGGATCCCGCATCCTCCTTCCCACTCATACGACGGCAGGCCTGGTCGCGCCGAGACGCCATGAAGCTCGCATTCTCTAGATATGAGGATGTTGGGTGTCAAGGAAGGGAAAAGATGCAAAATGAAAGATGGTCGAGATTGAGATAGAGCTATTGGTGTTGGAGTAACCCCTCACAGTGCGGATAATAATTTCCCACAATGTATGTCCCAATAGGAAAGTGCGATATTCTTTAGGATCGGATTCCCTAGGTGGAACGGCTTTAGGATAGAAAAATGTGGGTAAAGATGTATCTTGTATTAAAGGGAGAAAGGTTGGAAGAGTCTCAGTCATAGCGGGATCATTTATGCACTTGATAGTGCGTGTATACAGTTCAAAGAATTCTATATTATCTATCCTTTCTCTCACTCATTAAGGTAACTCATACATATCATAGCCGGTAATTAGTGCTAATTAGATAATCAGGGGATAGCTTTTTAAACGTGTGAGACACCGTATACGCACATTGTCTCCATCTAGGTACGATCTTAAATACGTGCATGGATAGTAGGGGTCTGCAAAATACGTATTTTGAATCAAAATACAGTATTTAAATGCAATACATGCATTATATCATTATATATATATAAACTATGTATTTTAACTTGTATAACCACATATAATAGATTTTACACCACCACCACTACCACCACTACGTTATATTTATTAGATAATATTATTTACTTTCTTTTTTATATAACGTTTATTATTTGTTTTATTTATTATTATTTATATCTTTTTTTTAATGTAATTAAATTAATGTAAAAGATTTAAAACTTAAATTAATTGAAATGGTGGTTAAAATGGTGGTTGAAATAATCGAATAAAAAATGTTCTTTTAAGTATATATCTCCTAAAATATTGCATACCTACCGATATATATGTGGGGCCGGGTGGTTTTTCCGACCCGCTATACGTATAGTGAATCATTATACGGTATTATACAATATAAAATACGTATATACAAAATACGTATTTTGAAATGCAGAACCCTATGCCTACCAGGTACCCAAGAGGTAAGTATCGGTGCTACACAGCCACAACACCATATATTATCACGAAGGTTATTGAACTTCACCGCAGGTTGGATTAAGGTTATCGAGATCTATTTGACAGGAAAATCGGTTCGGGAAATTGAAAGGTTAGGCGGGTACCTTAGCCCTTGGATTCCTATCCTGGCCACACATATTGATCTTCGGCTTTACTTTGTTGCACCATTCCGTAATGGGCGACCCGAAAGTTCTCCTGCCTGATTCTTCTCCGAATTGATCTTCGGCGCAGGACGCAATCTTGGTTCGGACATGTAAGCCGCGCTTGTTTCTGCGAAGATGAGATTCTGGGCCTGTCCATTTCCTCAAAATAGGGATCCAAAATACCCTCGCTCGCCTCGGCTGACAAAGCTACGCTCGTGGCCTTACTCATTGCGAAAACCTTGCTGATTGATCAATATTGCGGCGCGGTCATCCTTCGCTTACTTCCGATGCCGTCGCCTCATGTAGAAGGGAACCAGCCTTGAATCGTAGCTACGTTACGATGGGGAAGTGCGATGGCTCATATAAATACGGCCTCAGACTCCTGGTCGTTTCTTATGACGTGATGAGATCTTGTCGCTACCCGAAAGAGCAAATCTACAGAGTAATTACTGCACCATGATGTTTCGCCGTGCTATTTCCATCCTTGCCGTCTCCGGCTCGCTTGCTCGGGCTTCCACGGGCACCAGCTACTCGTTCAAGACTGAGGGCGCATGTACGACATTGTCGGGGAGTGGCGGTACTGTTCCTCTCTCCCTTCCTACCTCTACGACGACGAGCACCGTATCGTCGATTATCACCACCGATGAGGTGACGGTTCCGTCGACCGTTAAGGTCACGACCGACCCTGTTACAACAACGGTACTTACATCAACCTCTTGGACATATACCGAATCCACGACGACGATTCCAACTTTCACCTCCTGGCAAGGGGCTCAGTCCATCGTCGCCACCGCGACTTGGCCTACTACGGTGTGCACCAACGACGTTACTCCTTCGACCGTCACGGAGTACAGCGGCAGCTACACGCCTATATCTGGCCAGGTCACCACGATGCCGACTACTTATCCCTCGCAGGTCATTTGTGCCACCGGGGTGACGTGGTTTACCATCCTCCATCCCACGGCGACATCTGGCGTGACTACTCAAACAGTCACGCCGACGAGCACCGTACTTGCTCCTACTACGACCATCACATCCACTTACTTCTTTTCTTCCACGGTTTACGCGACAACGCTTACGAAAACAACTACCACTTACCGTCTAGCCACCAGCATCGCTACCACCAGCACGGCATGCGAGGCCACGACCACGACCACGTTCGCAGCCAAGTGCGCGCCGACGAACGTGATCGCGGGCGTCGGTGACTACGGGCTCGTGTCCGGCAAGTACGCGGCGAACACTACGGTGATCTACATTCCGGACGAGACGTACAACGATCCCAGCCTCTGCTGCCAGCTGTGCCAAGATAACGAAGGGTGCGCCGGCATGATGGCAGGAATCTCGGGTTTCTGTGGTCTACTATATGTCGGCGCCCCGAACGGAGGTCCCTCCTGCGACTTCGTGTTCTCGTATCAGACTCAGACCAATGTGTTCCCGTTACAGGGTCTTTGGGTGCAGTCGGGTTGCGGAGAAATCGATTACACCGGAGGTGATGGAGTGTGAAGCTGCACATAGTTTCAACGCGTTCATGGCTAAGAACCAAATTTGATTATCGGGTTTACTAGGACAGCAAGCCTTACGCTCAAGTGATTATGATAATACGATTGCTAATGAATTATCTGCATTTACGTAACTTGTGTATAGCTGACATGATGTGAACATTACCTATTTGTGGGGTATCAACTTCGAAGGATTCATTTAATCTCCGAAGGAGTGGAATGTTGCAATGGATGTATGTGAATATTCGGTAGCGATCATTTTGTTTATTTGACAGGAATCTAGACTCCTTCCGTCTGCCTGCTTACCTAGGTAGTGACGAATGGATGAGCATGTAGAAGGTAAACATCATATTCTAGAACACTTCTTACAATAATCCACCTACATATGTGTGTCAGATATTGGTATATTAGGTATTCCTAATGATTAACTTGATTTAAAGGAATCATAAGCTACAGATGCAAGTTATAAACCATCTGCTGACCCCGACCACCTCCATCGGGCCAGGACGATCCCGAATTCAGGATGGCGCCAGCAATGCCCTTAGAAGAGTAAGCTACTGCCAAAAAACAAAGACCTCAAGTTTCCTCGAATGGCGATTTAAGCGAGGTTCGGTGCCTTAATACAATGGTTAACCTAGGACTTGAACGGGGAATAGAGGTAGCGATGCGGCTTTAGTTTCTCCGTTTATTCTTAACAGTTTAGAGTCTAACATTTACGGTGCGATAGTTCTCTACCTACCTAAATCCCTTCAATGAACAGTAAGGTTTAAGAGCCGCATAAAATACGTAACGCGGCGTTCCGTTGAAGATGTAGCATGCGCTTTGTCATACATCCTAAGCTGAGATTTCGTTTGTATTAGCTCCATGTAAACTCACTAATTGGGGATGACTTAGTCGGTCAGCCGGATCTGAACAGAATGAGTAGGTAGGTATTCATAGTGTAATAAAGATATCCTATAATCTAATGAATTGTTGCTCAAGATAGGATTCCAGTCTTCGTTCGCCATCCGAGGTGAGGCTAACTGCGAGGTGGGGGTTATAAATAAATGGTTAGGGTTAGGGTTGTTACTGTAAGTATAACTCTAACCCTAAGCGGATTTGTAATCAGAAAAGGGGCTAATGGCCCAATCCAGGTGTACATAATGTCCTCATAGTTAAAGCAAGCGAGTCGCAATATCTATCTAAACGTTAGGTTTAGCAGTTGAAAGTCTACCGCATAGTTATATTTTAATATTAGGTATATCGACGAGTCAAGCTGAGTCGTGTGCCTCCGTGGTAGACTCAAAGATCTTAAGCATGCGATCCTAGATAACCTTCAGCTTGTCAGTATCCGTTTCAACGGAGTTGACAGGCGTCATAAACGATGGGTCGATCTTGAATTGCCTTTCGAGATCGATCCTCGGCGAAAACTTTCACGGCTTAATGCATCGCAGGTGTTGTAATGGTAGGTGTTCAACGTATCGCATCGTAGCCTCTCTAAACACAGTTGCGACGGCCTAGGCGTACCCAGATCCCTAGATAAGTAGATAGCGAAGCTAGCGAGATATTCTATCATCAACTCTCACAGCCTATTCTATCAACATTGTCGTTATCTGAGATGCCTCTCAAAGTTGAGGTTCTAGTATATGGCTTCGTAGATCGAGTCGCTTGTCAAATTATCATTGAGAACTTTTCTCGACCATGCCTCTTCGGTGTACTCTTGGTTCAACATCGCTTTCGGTGGGATCGAACTTGTCATTTCCTAGATGCTGAAGTGTGGACTATGTCAATTCCCTGCCTTAGTGCCGGGCAGCCCATAGGTGCCGACATTGACCTCGGTATATCCTAAAGTTACCTAACCAAACCAATGCTGCGATCGATTGACGGACTCATGTGTTCAGAATAAGGCCTGATCTGTGCTCTTGGCTATTACTTGGCTTCGAGGTAATACGATATCTTCGAGAAGACTAGGTAGACGGCCGATAGTCTTGCAGAAACTCGTTCGCGATAACAAAGAATTTGCTAGAATCGTTTAGGATTTGGAATTCTGGTGATATCAGTGGAATGATCTAGCCAGGGTCGGAACGTAAAATCCGATTTGGAATACGTTACAATCAAGCCCGAGCTAACATTGTCGGCTCCGGTAGATCCAGTTATTGCTTCATAAGGCTGTTATAGATTCCACGTGTGGATTGGATATATGGTGCTTCGGCCCTATTTACCCCCACGACTAGACATGTTCCCCCAAATAATTTCTTCTGAGTCTGATTGGAAACGTCGTCGCCCGATGACCCTCGCTTCAAATTGTCCCGATGACGTAGCAGGGTTGCTCGACGATTATCTTGTGTCGTGAATACTTCCGAGCCTAATTCGCCGCGTGCTCTTTAGTGTAGATGGTGATGCCAGATCTCAGAATAACTTTGAGATGCAGTCAGTGTTTCACTCGATGCCGAGTCAATATAGAGAATTGCCAATATAAGAAATGCGGGGGCGGTCCTCCCGAGTTGGACCTTCGATGCCCGCCTAAATTGGACAAGGCGGAAAAATGTCGACGGCCTAATGAGATATGACGATCCTATAATCTATCGAGAATCCGTTCTGGGTGGCCGGCTGTCGGCAAATCTTCGAGGCAGGGGTAGACCTAGACGTCGCAACAATACATATGTGCGGCCTGAGAGGACCGCACTGCTCGCTCAGACAACTCTGTCGTCGTCGGAACACATCGTTGACTACTATCACCAAATTACGAAGATGAAGTGGCTCTCTCTCACTTTGGCGCTAGCCGTGCCTTCCCAGGCCGCGCTTCGATTCGGATGCTCGTCTCTGACCATCCAACGTCTCGATCCCCTCGTAGAGCCCGGTACGGTTCCCTCGGCTCATCTTCACCAGATCGTCGGTGGCAATGCCTTCAACGCGTCCATGGACCCTGCGGCTGGCGACCTCGGCGACAAAGGTACCTGCACCACGTGTACCTTCTCCGAAGACTTCTCCAACTACTGGACCGCTGTCATGTTCTTCAAGCATCCGAACGGAACGTACAAGCGCGTGCCAATTATGCAGAACACTGCCCTCCCCGACGGTATCAACGGCGGTATGACGATTTACTACACCCAGCAAGACTTCTCGTCGAACGGTAACCAGGAGATCACCGCCTTCAAGCCCGTAAGTATATCGAGTTGCTTGCGCGAGAATAAGACATTAACGACGTAAGGGTTTCCGTATGACCGTCGGAACCCCGACTGCCACCTCCAAATACGGGCCCGGCCTCAAATTCGTTTGCCTGCAAAACAAGGGAACTCGATTCCCCGAGCTCGACGACTTCCCGACGAAGCAGTGCACCGGGGGTATAATGACCGTACATCACTTCCCCGCGTAGGTAGCCCTTCCTACGGTCTTGTTCTCATCTTCTAATCGTGCCTAGATGCTGGGATGGCAAGAACCTCGATAGCCCTGACCACCAAGCTCACATGTACAACACGGTGAAAGACGCGTTCCAGAACTCCGGACCTTGTCCTGCATCGCACCCGTAAGTTTGACCCAACAAGAAGTATCTTATTCAAATGATCATTATAATAATCTGAAATGAATTTAAAAGCGTTCGAGTTCCCCAGGTTGCCTACGAGACCCTGTGGGACACGACGGAGTTCAACAGCATGTGGCCCACGGACGGCTCGCAGCCCTTCACCCTGAGCTACGGCGACAACAAGGGCTACGGTACCCACGCCGACTACGTATTCGGCTGGAACGGCGACTCTCTGCAGCGCGCCATGGACTCTTCGTGCATGTTCCAGGCCTGCGAGAACGGAAACCCTCTCAAGTCGCAGGGCGTGGCCCAGATGAACGAATGCGGAGTCGAGAAGACGGTCGACGAGAACATCGACGGATGTGAGTAGCCCCGTGCCATCGTAGAACAGACTCAAACTGATACCCAATGATTTAGGGCTCACCGCGCTCCCCGGTATGTAGACGACATGATTTTTTTGGGAAGAGTTAGATGGAAAGAAGGTTGATCGGATCGTTGTTCGAAAATTTTCTTGTTCCAACCTGTCGGCGCTCGTGCTCCTCGTTAGCCTAAGACTGCGATATACCAACGCTGGCAGGAGCGTGTTTTATTTTAGGGGCCATGTAGGCGGAGTCTAATAGAGCGGCGATAGCTATCCTTCAATAGAGCTTAGCTTTCAAGTATTGAATAAAGTCCTTTAGCTGATTTAGAAATGTTCGAATGTTTGTAATTTTCGCGATTTAGGTGCTTGAGAAACATGGGAACCTGGAAGACGTAGAATTATGGATCCCTTTAATTAGCATCCTAAGCCTGCAGCCCCGCTAATCGAGTAATAGTAGCCCCTATCTAGGACCCATTACAGTGAGGGGTAAAATTTACCTGAGCACCTGGGCAACCTCGAGAATCCTATTTTGCTTCCTTGTCACTCGACGATATCTTTGTCAATAAATGTCGCAGAACTTTATAATGAATGTATCCGCATATAAATTTACTTTAGCTACATTCTGTTCACCAAAACACCTTTTCAAATCTCAAAGATGTGAAAGCTATTGCAAGATTAAGTGGGTATAAGATAGATCTCCTACATGTATCGCGGTTTTTGTATTGGGGACTCATTAAGGATCACTTTACTTTTATTTTATCCAGCGATAGCCTTTTCATTTTTAGAATTTTAGAGATTTTCCTGGAGAGAGAAGTTTTCGCAATGAAGTAAAGTCAAATTGCATACGAAAAAAATCAACTATACGTTTTTACGATTTTCATTGATGAAGATATCATCTAGTAACAACTTGGTAGAGTTTTGGTGTAAAATATTTCCAACTGTTGCATCCACAAAAACCCATTTCTAATTGGCTGCATATTCCCATAGCCCCTAAAGAGCACTATACAGCTATGGGCTAGTAGGGCTTGGGCTACCTAGTTACTTAGGGGATGCCGATATAGCATACAACGTACCACGTATAGGTAAAGGCATTCTTCTAGTGTATCCATCGATCATTGCCAGATTATCAGCGTAGAGTTCCATTTCATACTATTAACTAGAGCACTCATTGTAGACGCAACGCGTTTTAATTGACGAACTAGCTGTGCTACTTCTTCTCAGACCGATCCCTTCCAAACGATCGACCTTGACGTCGAGGGTCTTGAGACTTAGGATCCCCGTTTAGACCTGATAGTTAAGGTTGATAGGCAACTATGAGACTAATTGTTAGTAATAGGAAGCAGTCGAATAAAAAGAAATAAGAAACGAGCCGGCCAACCCCGGAATGAACATTTCCAACTAGGTAATAGTTACTTAACTTCTACGTTAACTGCACTTCAAAACAGGTATCCGAAGATAGAAAAATGTAAAACTAACCAAGGTTATGAATGGGTAGCGCCTCCTTATTTTCCCTGTTTCTATCTGACAGCGAGGCCGAAGGTGACTGGTTATGCGAGCACACTAGACTGCACAGCTCCTACAGCTATCGGTTGTTTGATGTCATTCACATTGACGGACTTGGCCGCCCGCTCAGCTTCGACTAGGTCGACCCCGATACGACTGAACAGGAGCACGAGCTCTGGGTGTCTCTTCACGGCAATTCCGACGTCCTTGAGGTTCAGCTTGTCGGCATATTCCTGGAGCTCTTCTTCGTATCTGCTCGCTAGGCTTCGCAAGTCGGCTCCGTCGTAGTACTTGAATCGAGCTGCGGCGGCGTGGAGCTTTCCCTTGAATAGGTAGATCGGGTCAAGAAAGGAAGCGACTCCGTTGCCGAAAGAGCCACCCTTGATAGAGATGATGGTAAACGAGATATGTTCCATCGAATACTCGGCGCCTAGTAAATAATAGGATTTTAGTATCGTTTACGTATCATGAGAGGAGAATACGGTACCTGGGAACTTCTCGCAGAACACCTCCACTAGCACGGGATTGGTGGAGTTGACTTTTTCGTCCCAGAGGAAAGCGACGTAATCATCTCGGCTTTGAGAGATTGGCTCGAAACCGTCCTTCAGGGTGAGCAGTTTGAGGACCTGTTCCTTGGAAGTCGAGGCCAGGCAATCGATATCCTTGGTGCTGCGGGTGCCTCCGAATGTTCCAATAGCATAACCACCGAAGATGCCATACTTTATGCCTTCGCTCCTGAAAACGCGATTGAGCACAATGGCTGCATCATTAAGTTTGTCTCGAGTCATGATGGGTAGGTGAAATATGTGTTCTTGATATCAGTCGGAGTTGCGTGTTGAGAAGTTGATTAGATGGAAGTGGACTACTCTACCATTATTTGTGGTTGATTAAATATTTTACCATATTCTTGAAGGTACACGGGTATCTGGAGAAGAATATTCTTTTGACGATGCATAAGACTAATTCATACTATGGCCCCGTAAAATCCATCTTTATCGACGACGAGTACCGTCAGCAACGAGTGAACTATCTGCAGTCAAGGGGGCGAAGTGAGCAACAAGCTATAGACATTATTGTACTCCAAAAGACAAGACAATTTCACTGGAAAGCAAGCATTTCCTTAGATGCCTATTAATCTGACAAGTCTATGTAACTAGGTAGGTAAGTAATCAACTTGTCCAAACGATTCTTACATGTCTGATAGATATGAATTTCTTCAACTAATATAATGGGAGTAGTAGGTACTTGTCTAAAGCCCGAACCCGAACCCGAACCCTCTTACGATTTAATATAGTCCAATCTGTTTCTAATTTTGATGACAATATGTATAAGATTTTCTTTTTTTCACCTAATATATTGACTGATCTAAAATTACATAAGTCACATAACTCTTATAACTCTTATTAATTTATATTATGATTTATAGTGTAGTCGTTTCTTAGAGGTGTAAAAAGTTGGTAGGTACTTACCTACGCAGGGATGGTCAGTGCGTTTAGCTTGCTTACAGGCTCTTGTCCAGGGCACTCACCTAAGAACATCACAGCTAATTTTCTACCTAACTCTACTAATCTCGAATAAAAACAGACAGACGATATCTGTCAGTTCAACTAAATTAGATTGAGTCGAAAGAAGATGGCCACGCTTCTGAGACCCTTTTGGAAACGACTTCATCCGTCTTCAAGCTGCCGAGTTCAAATTGTTTCCGACCTACATCTTGAAATCAACCAGCAGTATTCGTCATTTACCCTACCCGCATCCGCGCCGCTTTTGCTTCTCGGAGGGGATATCGGGCGACTTATCGACTACGATGGGTACCTGAAATTCCTTGAAGCGCAAGTCTGTCGATACACAAAGGTCTTTCTAGTGCTAGGGAACCACGAATTCTATGGTTTGAAGTATGAGTCTGGACTTGACGAGGCGCGACGTCTATCGGAAGAACCATCCCTTGTCGGAAAATTGATCCTCTTGCACAAAAACCGATGGGATGATCCTGACTCTTACCTAACCATTGTCGGCTGCACACTCTGGTCGGAAATTCCAGATCAATCCTGTGGTATCGTCGAATCCAAGATCAATGACTTCAAGGAGATACGCGGATGGACTGCGCAGAAACACAATGCAGTTCACTTAGACGAAGTCGCTTGGCTTCGTGACCAAGTCTTGCAAGTGGCATCGCAAGATGACAAGGTCCGAAGACGGATCCTGGTAGCGACGCACCACGCCCCTTGCGTGAAGGGTACATCTCGCCCGGAACACGCTAATGGTCCGTGGTCGTCCGCCTTCGCGACAGATCTTGTGGACCGAGGAGGATGGCACGGCGTTAAGACGTGGGTGTTTGGTCACACTCATTACTCGACAAAATTTGCACGGAAAGGGATAGAGATCATGGCCAATCAGCGGGGATACGTGTTGCCGGCAGGACCGGGAAAACAGGAGCAAAGTCTTGAAGCGGAACAAATGACTGGCCACAAGTTCAATCCTGCTATGGTCATCACCGTATAGCATCACCCGTATCAGCTTTAGCGATGTGCACCCGGGGCGGACAGGGGCAGATGTAGGCAGCGACGAATCAGAATACCTTATTGTGAGCCATAGCGACCGTGGGAACACGCAACCAACATAACAGCCAATAGAATTGTACTATCATTCCCAAATAGGAAATAAAAATAAATAGGTTGTTACT
The DNA here is from genome assembly GCA_022836615.1 of Annulohypoxylon bovei var. microspora. NCBI lineage: Eukaryota > Fungi > Ascomycota > Sordariomycetes > Xylariales > Hypoxylaceae > Annulohypoxylon > Annulohypoxylon bovei. Next base: position 24,840 of record MU405408.1, read on the forward strand.
CTTTTGGTTCCTTTCATGATGATGAATTACTTGTGTTTAGGAATGCGACTATGACTTCTTGACTGTAGTCTTCTTCGTTTTCTAACAAGATAAGTTACAATATACATAATAGATGTTGAACTCTTGGGGATGGCTTCGTTAACTTTTTGGGTCGAATGTGCGATGAGTTGAAGGTAGGGTGGGTGGGCAGTTCCATGGCGCACTATCCGCGCCGTAGACAACTCCCCCCACCATTTATAAATGTTTTAACCCTCAAAGAAAAACGGCAAAGAACTGCAAGGCTGGAAAGCTGATCTTGGTATTTATATAGATATAATATACAATATTTATGTTTTATGCCAGAATTGTATGTAGGTAGGTCGGTACCAATATGAACATTAACTTGGATCTTTGGGAAATTGCAAATGAATTTCCATACGGATCACTTCCGCAAGGCGGAAATGGAGTTCAACCTACGTTGACCGACAAAAAACCACAGGCAGCTACTCCGACTATGGGGATGAACAGTCTGGGGGAGAGATCATGTATAAATATCCAAGTAGTCTTCTTGTTTCCTAAAGATTGATGCCATCATCTTCACCACTCGACCCAGCTTTAGTCACTACCTACCTTATAAATATTCATATATTCCTCCACTACGTAACCAGACTGTCATCACCGCCATCATGAAGTTCCCGTCTGCCGTTTTCATGGGGTTGTTCGCAGTCGCGCTCGCCCAGGTAGCTTAATCCCTAAATAATCTCTCGCGACTTCAAACAGACATCTAATCTAGCGCAGTCACCTACGAGTACAAGTACCGACATTACGTCGAGGTCCACTGACCAGCCTGATCTCACAACATGCAAAGAACAGGCTGGGTCCTATGCCGAGTACTGTCCCAGATGCGAGCCCAAGTGTGCAGGCTCGTCGGCGTATAAGCAATGCCTATACAACGTCTTCTCAAGCATCAACTCCATGCAATCCCAGTGCTGGCAACATGGAGGCAACAACTGCAAAGAAACCGCCGTTAACAAGGTCTGTGGCTAGGGAGAATCGCGGGGGTTATTCCGAAAGGGGGGCGGAGTGAAGAATAGGAAATGTTGGAATACATAGGCCAAGTCGTATCATTCAGATTTACGGATTCCGAGGTCTTGTCATTGGAAATTTGTACTGCTGTCTCTAATTCAAGTGCATTTCGCTTTTCCTAATTATAGAAACAAGTACATATTTAATCCGTTACTACATACTACTATCAATTTACATCATCAATGGATGTTTCCGGACTGCACCACTACTAGGTAGGTATTTTCCGCGATCTCCTGCCATTTTTCAGCTGGCTCGCGCTCCTGTCTCGTCGCATCACGTACGGTCATAACGACTCTCCCAGACAACCCTCGCAGTAGCGGTCAGATCGTCGACCGCCTCATCGTACGGCGCAAACGAGAGCCAAATCCCCGCCACCTCCTGGCCATTCCGAGCCACCACCAGCCCGTCGCTCGTCTCCTGAAGCGCCTCGCGTTTCTGCTTGCGCCACCATCCCCATCCCCACCTCCTCCACCACCTACCCCGCGCCGCCGGCTCGGGGTCGTCGCTCAAGTACTGCTTCACCAGCCCACTATTCTCGCGCGCGTCAACGCGCCACCCAAGCTCCGCCGCAAACGTCGTATTCGCGCACAACGCATCTAAACCCTGCACGATATCGCGCGCAGCCTCGAGCGCGACGTCAGCGGCGTCGCGCGCGGTCCCAACAACCTTGATGCCGGTCCTCAGGACGGGGTCGAGGCTGGTGTACCTGGCGCGCTCGCCGCTCGCGTCGCGCAGGGACGTCTCGAGGGCGACGAGGAGGCGGCGCAGGGCGAACAGGCGGTCGCGGGCCGCGGCGTAGTGCGCGCGCATGCCGGGCCACGGCAGCAGGCCGCCGGTGCCGGAGCACACGAACTCGTCGACGAGGCCGCGCGCGCGTGCATTGCGGGGTACGACTGCCGTAGTGAACAGGTGCAGGGCCATGTCCGCGGACTTGGCCGGGATCGCCGCGGGCAGGTAGCGCCACGGGGTGAAGCCCGGCTCGTCCCAGCTCCACCACGCCGCCAGGCTGACCCACTTGGATAGCACCTCGCTGTTCCAGCGCGCCTGCGTCTCGGCCTCCTGGCTGAAGGTCTCGCCGGTGGCTCGTAGGAGGTCCAGGATGTTCAGGACTTCGGGCTCGTCGACGCCAACGTTATTGAGTGACTGTAGCCGCGTCAGTCGCATCGTGGGCGTTACGAGCGAGCTCAGCTGGTTGGCTATGGCCTCCGTCTCCTGCACGAACCGCCCGTGCAGGAAGGCCCAGTTGTCGCGCAGGACCTTGTGGTGCTTGGTCGTCAGGTCCCGCAGTTCTCGAGAGACGGGCATGGCCCGGACGAGGGTATAGGGACCGGATTCAGGTATGACCGGTGCCGCGTCGGATTCAGACATGACCGGTGCCTTGCCGGACACGGCCCCACCGGACCGCCAGGACGGGATGGCAAGGTTACTATAACTAGCACGGAGCTCGGGTTTGAATCCCGGCAGCAAAAGATTTGTGGCCACCATTAGTACGGTGAGCGAGATGACGATCTGAGTCAGGAGGTTGAGCCAGCCGATGATCCAGGTGAGCCGATCGTATTCAAAGTTGAACACCACACCGAACCAGTTCCGCCACGTAGCCCAAAACGACGGATGGAGCTGTGGCAGATGTGGGACTGCTAGGAAAGGGGGGTACCAAGTTTCCTCGGGCTGGTAAGCCCTTACCGCCCGACGGGCATAATCATTCTGTTCGACCCTCGGGTCCTCGTCGCCTCGCCACGACCGGAACCCATTGCCTAAGTGTATGCATACCGGCCCCTCGCTTGGCGAATATTTCGTTTCGTCGTTTATATCTCCGTGAAAGACAAATATGACATCTAGTTTTGTATTAAACATTACATCGAGGCGGAGGACAGCCCACGAAGGGGTAAACATTATCGTCGGTTTTTATTTCGAAGTAGCGGGCGTGCATACAGGGGGTAGAAATGTTGATAGAGGAGAGAGCTGATCCCTATCCTTTTCTTCGGCAGGTTAATCGTCGTGTGGGATGTCTGGATTACGTTGGTTGGTAGTGATATACCAAGCTTCCTACCTAAATGGGTAGGAGAAGATGTCTAAATAGACGAACTGTGGTAGACAATAATTCGATTGCGTCGACTTGGATTCTAGAAGTGGTAAGATGTACCATCGATAATATGATACTTGTAGGCGCACAAGCATCGGAGACACGCATCAACAACATCATGCCGTTTCTTTATCAACCCTGTTTTCCCGCGCATCGGTCAAAGAGAAAGTGTGCCGTAAGCAACCAACCCGCAAACAGCAACCAAGACAATGGATCTGTCTAGAAGTAGTTTAGATAAAGAAGTAGAATCAACCTGATTGTTGAAAAGAAAATGCATGAAAAGGAGAAAGGGAGTTTTAATCAGCCTGTCTCAGGATACTTTAAGGAAACTACCTATAAGTTGAATCGGCAGCGAGATTACAGGTAGATTTACCATCACCTAATTGTTGATTGCAAACACTCTTCTCATCATTAACTGTTCCAGTCAATACTTATTCAGACCCAATCTCTTCTCATATTTTCTCCAGTCACGATAAATAATGATCCTAGCGCACAAATAAAAACATGGAATACCTGGAAGGCATGGATCGATTTCCCCCAGGGTTTTTCGGCAAAACTCCGACCCCATCGGAGGCAGAAGCTGGAGAGCGCGCGTGGGAGGACTATGTCAAGATTCATGGTAACGTCTCAGAGTGGGGAACAGATAAAGGGGACGGAAAAGGCGAAGATGGAAATGAAGAGGGCGGGGGTGGAGGCGGAGGTGGAGATGAAGAGGAAGAGGAAAAAGGAGGAACTAGAGGAGGCGGTGGTAGTGAAGTGGAAGAGGAGGAGGAAGCGGAAGAGGAAGTGGAAGAGGAAGTGGAAGAGGAAGAGGAGGAGGAGGAGGAGGAAGAGGAGAAGGAAGAGGAGGAGGAAGAGGAGGAAGAGGAGGAAGAGGAGGAAGAGGAGGAAGAGGAAGAGGAAGAGGAGAAAGAAGAATCCATCGTATCTGAACCACCAGTATTCGAAATTCCTTCCCCACGACCCCGAACTCCCCCCGATTTCATACACAGATTCCCTGAAGCATCGTGGGTGAAACTCCGCGTGCGCCCACACGCTGCTACATCTCCCGACCACAACGATGAACAGCGGATTTTCATGGTCATAGAACAGGCATTTAAGCCCTATGCGATGGGGCTCCCAGGTATAGATAATTACGTCGGGAAGGGGCATGCGCCTATCGTATTCCACCTCATCAGAAATGACCAGAACCTGGACCCGAACAACCCGGAATTCGTGACCACGTGGCGCACCGACCATGTCGGGTACGAGGCTCTACAAGAAAGAAATTGGGATTGGAAGCTAGAGCCTCTTACCAAACACTACGTCCCAAACAAAAACCTGACGATTGTTGATAATGAGGTCAATAGGACGTATATTGAGGAAAGAGATTGGCCGAGGTCAGTCGTATCAGGCGGAACGCATGTAGATACCCCTCGGGACCGTTGGCCACTTATGCCGCATGAATTTCATTGGGAAAACTGGAATGTTCCAGCAAGAAGTACTTCTTCCGAGTGGGGTCAGATTATATTTAGGCTGGTAATACTCGTTCTGTGTTTTATAATCTGGAAGGGGATGCTCACGGGACGTCACGATGGAAAATGAGTTTCTACACCGAGGAGTTTTGGGCTTCGAGAAATGCCCTGCTACGGCTAGTAGTGTAAGGGTAAATATGATTAATAGGTACCTTAGGCACCTACCTAGGTAGCATACCAATCTTATGAGTGAAAGTATTTAGCTTTCATTGCACCCTTCTAAGAATGTCGTGGACTGTCTACGTCAAGTAGTCTCTTGCCTTTGCCACTATTCCCATTTCCCGCTAATTATATTTCTGTGATTGATTAGAATCGGATGATTCCTCGACATCACCGTTCTGCCTAGCTCTCCAATCTAATCCCCGATCTAAGATATCTGGATATTTCTCAACGTAGAACCGCATTCCCAACATAGAAAGTATGCTACCTGCGCTGAAAGCTGCAGCCATCGGAAATCCGATTGGGTATCTGGGGGAATCGGGAACCTGCCACGCTCGTAGCGGAATCGTGGCGTGTCCGACATATACCAACGTGACAGCAATCGCCACGGCGATGGATCGCGCCTCTGGCTCTTTGCGTAGAATTTCCGCGAGCCACGCGATTAATGCGTACCCCCAAGCGGCGGTAGCGAATGTGAGAAAATAGAAGGCCATGATCGTGGGATGCGAGTTTGGCCATCCAGCCAGGACTGACGTCGCTAACAGTTGTAGAGCGGCAGCGCCGCAAGAGATTTGCCATCGCCAGCCTTTCCAATCGCTAACCGCGTTTAGGGCGATGTTGCTCACGATCGAGATAGCGTAGCCGCCCAGGGGGATAAGGTTCACGGCGTACGTCGAATATAGCGGCTTCCCAGCAGAATCTGTGACGCCTTTGAGATATAAGAGGAAGTAAGAGTTGGCGCGTTGGGACCAGGCAAATTGAAGATACGCTGCCAAGAAAAGGTACGTCAGAGGACTCTTTACTAGCGAGCGAATCTTCCGGGCTAGGAGGTCAAAGGGGATCAATTCCGAAGTAGTCGTGCCGTGTTCCGATAACCTCGAGCATGCTAGTTCGCGCTCGGCAGGACTGAAGTAGATGGCTCGGGTGATATGAGGAGAGTCGGGAATGACCAGAAAGCCTACGGCTCCCCAAGTCATGGTTATGATGCCTGAGACGATGAAGAGCCACTGCCAACCCTCGAGACCATTCACGTCGTTGAGATTCCTGTAGAGGGCCGCTTGCAGAACCCCCAGAAACATATTCCCAGCTACGCCGCTAGTGCCGAATATAGCCAATCGCTTGCCGAGCTCCCTCGGCGTATACCAGTTGAAAATCATGCTGACGATGCCTGGCCAAGAGGTCGACTCGAAGACGCCGAGGAAGAATCTCAACCCGTATACAGCCCGCGCATTCGGAGCTTTATATGTCGCCAAGGTCAACGCACCCCAGATGATCTCGCAGATTGGCAAAAAGATCGATGGGCGAACTTTTGTTTGGATCATCTGCGCCGGGACGATAAACAGTGCGTACCCGATCGAGAAGAAAGTGGTAAATTCCACTAGCTCGTTCCCGTAGAGAGAAAGCGACTCTTTCATTCCTGATACGTAAGCCTGTGTCGTCGCGGACTGGTCCATATCCTTCAGCAAACCAGCGATGAACGCCCATGTCAGGAGCAAAGCATCGAGTTTAAAGACTATGATATGCTCCGGGTCCCTAAAATAAGGGTGTATTTTCCCTAGCCATGTCTGTGGTTCAGCATTGACCGTTATGCATCGAGCCGAGGGTTGTTGTTTACCACTATCATATGAAGGATCTGGCATCGTTATTACTTGACCATCGAGAATAGCTTGAAATAATAGAACTAAAATTAAGTTGCAGGGATGACGGGTGACCACAAGTATCTCTAGGAAATGCCTAGTTAGGTATTTGTCTGTATATTAGTTGTATTAGATAGGGGGAGATAAATCCGGTGAAGATACGTTCAGAATGAGAGCGCGTCGATGGAGACGTTTATGACCAATCTTTGAAGCTATGATGACATTAGACCTATAATTATGGCATAGGAAACTTGTTTGCTCCGGCTCTTAGCGAAAAGTATTAACTAATTCTAAGCGATGTTAACGATAGGATCTCAAATGAAGTTCCCTTACATCCTCGCGTGTCACGGGTATAAAATACCTTGTCTAGTCTAGAATTCTCCCTAGACGGATGGATGATAGCCGCTATGTTATGTCGTCATCTCGGCGTTGATGTCGTGATAATTTTCTACTCTCGCAACAGCCAAGAATCTGTGTATTGACCCACTAGAATATCGTTGGCTATCAAAATTCGGAGAACAAGGACACCAGGGCTTGGCCGTCTCGGCATCAAGGCTCTAGTATATGATAAGAATAATGAGCTAGAGAAATATTGGGCCGTAGTCGGATATCGTAAGGCCCGATGTCGCTTCTTTTATATAAATATAGCTAGACAGCTATCGTTCTGGCACTCCGGATCTTTCGTCAGTCCGTAGGTAGGTAGGTGCCTATATACGTAAATTCGCCGCAAAATACTAGATATCAAGATGCCATCTGAACCATTATACCCTGCATATTTACCAACTCGTCCAGATGGGTACTCGCCGACTTTGAATGTACCATATTTCGAGGCAGACGAACCTGGAACCAGAGCGGATCCCTCGAAGCCGACTATTCTCAAAGCTGGGGCATGCCTAACAAGTATTACGCCAAGGATCGGGACTGAGATTAGAGGCGTTCAGCTTAGCCAACTCTCCTCTGCGGGACTTGACGAAGTAGCTTTGCTAGCAGCCGAGAGGGGCGTTTTGGTTTTCGTAAGTCTCGATCGTGACATCGATCAAATCACACCTAACAATGGTGCGCAGAGAGACCAAGATTTCGCAGACGTCGGATTTGACAAGCAGAGAAATATCGTGAAACACTATGGGCCGCTCCATAAACATCCCACTATGGGATATCCTGCAGGTACTGGCCCGGAGTTTCACGTCGTCTACGCTGACGAGACCGCGTAGGAATTCCGAGCCCAGCTACAGGAGAGTATGATTTTCTAACTGCGACAACAGGGGAAATCTGAGGACACTGTTGGGCCCTCGTACGGCGTACGACCTGTGGCACGTCGACCAGACTTTCACACCCAACGTGCCATCTACCACTTTCTTCTGGGTTCTTGAAATCCCGGAGTCAGGCGGCGGCGACACGGCGTTCACGTCCCTCACCGCCGCATACGATGCTTTATCGCCTTCCTTCAGACAGCTGTTAGGAGGGTTGAACCTCTACCACACGTCAGCGTCGGTGGGGGAGGTGGCCCGCGTCGGGATGGAACGTGCATTGAAGGAGGCTGTCAACACGACGCACCCCTTAGTAATCAAGCACCCTGTTACGGGTAAGCCTTCTCTATTCGTAAACCCTACAATCGCCCGTAGGATTGAGGGATTCCTCCCCGAAGAGTCGGATAACCTGTTAAAATTTCTCCACGATCACGTCAAGAGCCTTGATTTCAGTTGCAGAGTTAAGTGGGAGAAGGGGACTGTTGTGGTCTGGGATCAGAGGGCCGCAGCTCATAGCGCCGTGCCAGATTTTGCAGATGGCGAGAGGCGCCACATGGTTCGTATGATTCCTTATGGCTCTAGGCCTGAACCGGTATCCCCATAGCATTGTATTGCTCCTAGATAGAAGAGGGTAAGGTGCGCGAAGCTATCCACGGGAGGCTTCCTAGGTAGACAGGTAGGTATAGCTAGGTGGTGGCATAGAAGAAATTTTATAACTTGATCTTTGACGTGCTTATTGTAGTCCACCAGGAATTGACAACCAAACCTAAATCCATGGCACTCCGAATTCGGGTTTGTCGCGCCTGGTGAGTTGGAACACGATACCTTACTCAGCATTGAAGGAGCCAAGCAACATGTAGCCGTTACCCTCAGCACGATACCGGTCAGGCACCGAGTCCCTCGTAGTCCAATAAATGCCTAGCATAGCAGCTATTTCCACTATATGGCATATAGTAGTATTCACGAACGTTTTTTGAAATTTGGGACGAAATTCCAAGATAGTTTCTAAGCCTGAACGGCGACAGCCAGCGTCCGAATGATAAAGGGTGATTGCTTCTTATAGTCCTCGGCGTCGCCCACTATATCGTTCCAAAATAGTGCTTTGTCTCTCTCCATAGATTGTAGTGTCTGTAGTACCCGGGTAGCCTCGATATTGACCCCTTGGTGAATAGCGATAGTCCTAGGGTGTAGACCGGGGTCCGTTGGTGGCAAAGCTCTGTTCATGTCCGTATTTCCTACATTCTTATCGCTGTCTGTCATGGTCAAGCTCTCCATTTTAACCCTAGGTATCTAAGGTGCGGTTACTAGCCTCGCTGAAGAGTGAGGTTTTGTATATCGTTGTACCTAACGTCCTTGAAACATTGAATGTCAGTTCGTCAATTTCATTGACACAACCCTAGGCAACTAAGGATAAACCGGTAAAAAGATAGAAAAAAAGCAATATCAGACTATATCAAATGACATTGCAGGGAGTTGTAATCACATACCGCACCTATGTGGCTGAGGTCCTGAATGGTCTATAAAAATCGTTAGCGGGGGATCAACGTTAAGATCATGTTTCATTGGGTAAGCAGCATGGATCGGTCAACTTCAACACAACTATTATATCTACTAGTCATGTAGTAGTTAGGAGATACCTGACATGAATCTAGCGACCCCACCGTTATTGGTAATTTCGAAGCAATAGTCTCAGCGTACCTTGGTACGATAAGACGAGGGAGATCGAGGAGAACACCTGCAGGCGGAGAGAAAAGGTCTATACACTAATACAACGGCGAGGAATCGAGTATCGATCGGAACCACACCGTGTTAAACTTCATTGATGTCTTTTTCTCATTGACATACGACCCCGACAGCCTGGTCGTCTCCAATCCCGCCACTATGGCATCGAGATTTATAGGCATACATAGCCACCGCTGCAGGATTAACTTCTAAGTACGGGCCATTGTCATAGGAGTGGTGTAACTGTTAATGTACAAGATTGAATGCTTAGTTGGCATTCGGCTGGCTCAGGATATACTCGACGGCCTGGTTAACTATTTGGACAGCGAAGTTAGCGTTTTAGTCGAATTAATACTCTCGAATGGTTTAGAGACACCCGAGACTGTCCAACGGGGATACCGTACCACTGTGAATAGCATCTGCGTCCTTGTCCGGAATCTCAATGCTGAATTCCTCTTCTATCGCCATAACAACTTCCACCGTATCTAAACTGTCCAAACCGAGGTCGTTGGCGAAGTGGGCTTTGCTGTTGACCTAAGGAGAGTAAGTATATCGAAACAAATCTAGCGCATTGCTATCGCTCCTTACGTTACTCGGGTCGTTGATCTGTTTAATAGGTACAGAGTTAGCATATTCGTCCCCTATTACAAAAATTCCATCCTCGCCCAAGCGCCTAATATCATTGCGATTCCCTTCCTAGACCAATAGCATAAAATGCTAGGACATTGCGCTCTGGCAGCAAATATCCGAAGTCGCCTTCCCCCCCACTCAAACAAGAACTCCGTAACACTCCGCAGACCAACTCACCTTGTCGAACCCAGCCAGAATCTGGGTAATGCGAGCCTCAACCTCGTCTTTACTCAAAGCACCACCAGCAGAGTACATCCGTACGGCCTGGAACGCGGCGAGTCTGGGCGCTGGCGCGAAGACGGCTCTGGTGGGCATGATGGCTCTTCGGGCAACAGGTCGAGCGGCGGCGCGAGTTGCCGCTACGGCGGTGCGGATTAATCCTGCGCGGAACATTGTTGCGATGCAGAATGACTCAATTGGAGGTTATCCGGAGGTGTGAAGCGGAGACGTCGTCGGGGAGGTGGTTTGCTGTGGTTGCGGTGGATTAAAGCTTCAATGTTCAATGCACACAATGAATGCACGGAGGAAGTTCGAACGATAAATTTCTCGTCATTTTGCTCCGAGCTTGGACCCGCCGTCCCGCGGAGCTAGCGGCGATTCGATGTGGCAGTTGTGGCAGATATGGCAGCTGCACGTGATTAGCGACTTTAAACTGTCAGCTGTGTGCCAACTGTAAATTTCATTTAATGACCTCAATGACCTAATTTGTGGCTACGATTTAATGTGGCTACCCAAAAAATGGAGACCCAAGCTACCACCAATCACGGCAACCCTTTTGTAATATGTAGTTCCACCTAAAATCCCGAAACTCCATCATGACCTCAAGCTCCTCTATATTTCGCCTTCGACACACCTTAACCTCGACCATTGACCCTCCCCGCTCTCTTCCCGTCGCCCAATTGCGCCGCGCCATGCAAGGGCTCACCACATCGACAACCGCTATGCTGTCTCGCCAGCTCGTGCGACGACAGCCCGTCGCGGCCTCGGCCGTCGCTAGAATAGTCGCGCAACGGACATACGCCACGCCTGCTGGCCTCCCCCCCAAGAACTTCCGAATCCCCAGCCCGAAACGATGGGACCAGGAGGAAGAAAAGACCTGGGACAAGATTGGATCATACTTCCTCATGACTGAGATGTTCAGGGGAATGTATGTCGCGCTGGAGAATTACTTCCGACCACCGTGAGTCCACTATCTAGGAATTCGAAGATGATCTCCATGCTGAGAGAGCGCTATGTTATTAGCTACACAATCTATTATCCTTTTGAGAAGGTTCGTAATATCGAAGTTCCCTCCTGACGTTCCGAGCGAATATGCGCGATATGCTCTATATTGGTGGTGGCAATATCATCTGCAAAGCTGATATCATGGGGACTTAAGCTGATTTTCTCATAGGGTCCTATCTCTCCCCGATTCCGTGGCGAACACGCCTTGAGACGTTACCCGTCCGGCGAAGAACGATGTATTGCCTGCAAGTTGTGCGAAGCGGTATGTTTTATCGACTCTGAAACCTACCTGGGCGTTTAGCTAATACTAGATATAGATCTGCCCAGCACAAGCCATCACCATCGAAGCAGAAGAGCGAGCCGATGGATCAAGACGAACATCTCGCTACGATATCGACATGACCAAGTGCATCTACTGCGGCTTCTGCCAAGAGTCATGTCCCGTAGATGCCATCGTGGAATCGCCTAACGCCGAATACTCCACCGAGACGAGAGAGGAGCTGCTATACAACAAGGAGAAGCTTCTGGCAAATGGAGATAAATGGGAACCAGAGTTGGCAGCCGTCATCAGAGCAGACTCCCCTTACAGATAATCAAAATCAACGGGAACATATATATCGGGAGCGTTGTATTGTACGCTGTAAATACTAACTAGAGGACAATGAACAACTTCCGTTTGTGGCGTTCAAATTCTATATCTCAAAGATGATAGGATGATGTGGAACTCTGCCATGCTAACAAACCACATATCACCTCATTTATCTAGAAGTCGAGATCATGCTCATAGCCACATTTCCGTGTTGATGAATATGAAGTTTTAACGATAGAAGGTGTTGGAGGTTAACTGACAAGGAATTCGACCAAGCAATAGCTAGTACAACCGCCGTCAAGAGGCTGGCTCCATAAGACGAGACGATCTACTTTGTGCGATTAGCTGGTTCTTGAATAATAAAAACAAATCGGAATATAACCATACACATACCTCATCACAATTTTGTTGTAAACTTTGCCTCCCATCTCAGAAAGAACAGACCGAAGTTTCCATTTCCGAAGAACACCCATATTAACTCCCCTCCTCATAACCTCATAACCTTCATATCCTCACACCCACCACTCACTTCGGCGCATCCGTAAGCGGCACATACCTAACCCCGTACAGCCTCTGCTTCTTCACCACCCCATCCTCGTCCTTATCCACCGTCCAGATATACTGCTCCCAGTCGTCCGCGTCCTCCACGGGGATGAACATGCGCCCGGGGCTCCTCAGCTGCCGCACCAGCTCCTCGTGCAGCTCGACCGCCGCGGCGCCCACGTGGATCGCGTCCCAGCCGCCCTCCTCGTCTTTTCCCTCCGTCTCCGTCTCCGCCTGCGCACCGGTAGCAGCCGGCCCCCCGACACCCGGCTGCGCCGCCGTGGGCTTTGGCTCCGCCCACCCCTTCCTGCCGTCGCCGACGCGGAACCTGGCGCGGCCCGTATCCAAAAGGTATCTGCCCTCTGGGCTCTTCGCCATGTTGCGCTCGCCCAGCTCCTTCAGCTCCTTGATATGCTCCAGCCCCACAACGACGCCGGTCTCGCCGACGAGCTCCGCGAGCACGTGCGTCAGGTATCCGCTGCCGCTGCCGATATCGAGGACGCGTCTAGGACGGCCCTGCAGCCCCTCGACGGAAGCGACGCCCGGGGCGGTCTGGCGGCCGGGCTGCAGCTTGGGGAGCAGGAAGGGGAGAAGCGACTCGACGGCGTTGGCGTGCATGTGCGGGGCGCTGATGGTGGCGCGGAGGCCGATGGGCTGGGGGGAGTCGTCGTAGGGGGCGGAGGGGGCGTAATGCGCGCGGTCGACCTTGAGGAAGGCGGACTTGACGAGCGGCTGCGTGATCAGCTTGTTGCGCCACAGGTTCTCGACGAGCTCCGCGTTGGAGGTGCCGGAGCTGCGCCAGGCCATGGTGGATTTGGGTCGCAGGGAGCTTGGGAGGTGCAGGTGGGATAGGAGGGCCGACAGGCGGGAGAGTGGTTTGGGAGCCACTGTGGGCTATAGATTAGCGCTGATGATAGTTCGCTAGGTGTGCGGTCTAGTGAGGTGGGTAGCTTGAGGTAAATAGGAGAGTTACTAAGAGGTAGATCATTCGATGAACGTTAACGTAGTACTAATTTCGATGGAGAGTTCGGAGTTATCTGGTAGGTAGTAGGTTACAAGACGTGACAAGGCAAGTTGTTCGCTTGAATATCAAATCCGATTTTCTTTGTGTAATCACATCAAACTTTCTAAAACCAACGAAACTTTCATGCTGATCATAACATGACGTCTGGTCGTCATACCTTATTCAACTTGACATCTACGCAATGCGGGGCACGAATTGCACTGGCTGCATCTATCGTCCTTATCGATAAACTATACAATACCAATGATAGTCGCTCTTCACCCAGCATACCTCTATTCTTCGAGTATTTATACTAGATAGCTACCTAGTTTCAAGGATGCTCACAAAATCCCTAAAGCAACATTAGATTTACATCTCGCATCCGTGTGCATTACCTAGCCAAGAGAGGTTCTGTAGATCTCTTATAAATGCGTACTAGGTGCCTACCTAGAGGCATGTGTTAGCTCTACAGCAACCACAAAGGGAGACCGAGATCGGCCTGTTCGAGTCGAGCGCAAACGTCAAGTACCCATATAGAATTATATTCATGTTCCCGACTATATGGGGTACCAACAAGGCAATGAGGATGAGTACAGTAATATCACATTTATCTAGCTCAGTCGCTTGACATGCCTCGCTTGAATCCATGATCAACGAGACTACTAGTTTGCCGTTTTACAAATAAATCACCATTTCCTAACGCCTAATATACCGTTGGTTTAAGAGGACCGGACCTCCCTTATGCCCAATATCACTCCATGATCCAGGTGAAAGTGATGTAATAATCGTATGCGTTGTATTGGCTTAGCAATGAACAATCGGTTTTGGATAGACAGGAATTGCAATATGATATGGTACTAAACAACCGTCTCCGCTCTCTCGCCCTCTGCAATAATCGGTATGCCCAAACCCCTGTCTGGGCTCTGGAGGACGAGTTGCTCGTGCTTTCTAGCCTTGATGTAGTCGCTGACCGCCCGAATCAGGATAAACCAACCCACGATCATAAGTAAATACGCCACCCATTCGCTGCTAGCAAGGTCGCTTAAGCTCGATCCATCTCCGTTATCTTGGCTCACGGCATTAGGGTCGAAGTCGTGGCTGTTCGGATCCGGAGGTTGTGCGTATCCATCTGTAGGCGTGCCACCCATACCCCCGGAATTAGCAGAGGTTCCTTTCATGTAGAAGCCATATTGGATAAGCGTAATGCCGAGACCAGCGCGGGAACCGTTCTTAGCCGCATGTGTCGAGTGCAATAGATACGTAAGCAGGAAGCCCACGAGTTGAAACGACATGCTGATCATGCCGTTCCAAATGAAACTGAATATCGAGCCGACGGGCATTCCATCTATGTACACATCATCGGGTCCACCAAGGCCAGGTGCTAGAATCGTAGTTTCCCAATAGGGTGGTGCGGCGTCAGCTGCTGCTTGTTCGTATGTCTGAAAGAATCGTTAGTAATGCTCAATGTCCACCTTGACAACACAACATGGTTGAGACGTACGGGAGGTGCCTCTTCCACGACCTTCTCTCCCCTCTCCGGTCGAGCCATCATGTTGGAAAAGACCCCATCGGATTGGATTCCACCACCATACACCCTAGAACCAGCTTGCTGAGAATTGGCGCCGCTCGATGACAATTGCGGTGTTTGTCTGATAGGTGCAGATGGCCTTGCATCCCCCCCATTTGAATTCCGGCTAGCAGAATTGTTGAGAACCGGAAATGAGCTCTGCCGTACTAATCGCTGCCTGTCATCGGGTTCGTCATCGCTTTCGTCGCCATCAGTGTCGAACGCGTCAGCTAAGGTGGAATCCACATTTTGTCTCCTCCGTTCGAATGAAGAGTTTCGCGAATGAAACGAGGGCGGGGGAGAGTTGGGTATAGGCTGCGGTCGTCGCAATAAAGTGGGAGCCCTCGGAGCGTCAGGTTCGTCGTCCTGGGTATTAACCCGCTCGTAACGTCCAGACATCGTTTAAAATAGAAATCAAAATGAAACAGATAATAAGGAGTAATCGGAAGTCGGATGTGGCGGGTATCGGCTCGCAAAAGAAAATGTTATCGTCGCAGGATGTATTTCGTTCGAAGGTAAAAAGAAGAGAAAATAGGGACAGGATTTGAATTTCCTAGTCTGTTAAGGAGAGTGGGTATTGAAGAAGAGAGACTAGGGAAGAGATGGCGTGAGGATCGATGGATGGGAAAAGTCGGTTGATGATGATGATTGTTGTAAAAGGGAGAGACATGCGACACGGAGACTGGGGGCATAAGGGCGGGATTAGTGTTGTAAAGGTTGCAGGTGCACGATGATGCGACTGCCAAATGGATCTAAGGTAAATTCACCCGTAAAATACAGTTTAGTGGATACTAGGCACCCGGAAGCAGGGACATTTTAGGTACATCGAACACCAAAGAAGCAGGAAGGACCAGCTGACCAATAGCGCCTGACAGTCCTGAAAGGAATGGCAAAACCACCTGGGCAGCTTTACGCACGAGCCACCTTCAATAGACTTCCGACAGCGCAATTCGGCAATTTCGCATTATTGGAGGCCTGAAATCGGATGTATCCTATCACCGACGATCTGAGTTTGAGATGTACATGCTTTAATGTACCTTCCCGTTATCGATTACGAGTGACAAGCAAATTGATTGGTTCACGTCATCGATAGTCATTAATTTTCCACAGCTCAACATCCTCAAGATGGTGATGCGCCGACAGATATTTACGGTATAGCATTCTCAATTGAATGTGACAGACCCTTTACTTCGAATAGGGATGTAATTAATGCTTCGGCATTTTACTACGAACAGTCATGGCCCAGACAAAACTAGTATGACCACTACTTCCCCCCCTTAAAGTTGACCACCATCATCATCCACTTACACAACTATAGAGTGCACAACGCCATATTCTGCGGGCGCTCTCCTTGTGGCCTAAAGATACCCTACGACCTCAGATCCAGTTCCAGGACGTCCTTCAAAAGCGATTCGAACAATCCTCGAACTTATCTGAGCAGGATCAATTAAAACAAGCCAACGCTCTCTATTCGCTGATGGACGATCGGTATAAGACAAAGGTATAGCCTGACAATCCACATCGAAAACTTCATTGTGTTCTGTGTTCCAGGATCCAATGTTAATACAGAATGCAGTACCCCATTAAAGGTTCTCTATTAAACCCCAAGAGCCAGCCAACGTACTTTACCGACCTAGTGAGGGAGCTTGAAGAAGCGCCGAATCGATCCTACTTCGAAAGAGTCTGGTTAAGGTTAAAGGGAGTTGTAAGATTACAATAAAGATCGGAAATTTTTCAGATTACCAACATCACGTGTAAAATACGGAAACACCAGGATCGATTTTCGGTACCGTGGGTCACCAACATTATGCAATTTTAGTTCAAGGACGGGATGGTGTCATTTGGTGTCAATTCCGTGTTTCTTTCGGTCTTTTGGGTTTTAGAGCCAATGTGTACCGCCTATTTTCGAATCTTTGCAAAGTTGGCAGACCCGCTTTTAAGAAACACTAAACCCTTTGTGGTGCGCTTTACCGTTTATAGTTAGCTTTAACGTGAGGCTCTACTGGTTCCAATATCAAAAGAAACCCGATAAGAAATGATAAGGAGATTAGTAAGCAATTAGTAAGGAGCTGATAGCTTATCTTCAAGCGGTTATTGGTTAGTGTGTCTTGGCAGAACTGGAAAATTTTTATTGTAAAAAGAGTGGGGACATTTCAATCAGGTGTTGTTGAATGAACCCCAGATTCCATTGGCTTAAAATGGTTAAAGCCATTTAAATATGGGTCTGCCAACTTTGCAAAGATTCGAAAATAGGCGGTATATCTGAATCCAACCTTCGCGGATGCCTGGAAACATCACTCACCAATGATAGCCCTTGTCCGTGCCCTTTACTTCGCCGATGGGGCTCTGGTACGAAGGCTGAGTAGTAGCCTCACGATCAAGTCCATGGGCGAGAACCCGAGGCATGTATGGTCTATCATTCCTCGGGCAATAACTCGAAGGTAGTTGTAGGGTCGTCGAGTCCATCATTATTGGTTTAGGGATAGAAATTCCAATTCCGGTCTTGCCCCCCTGATTGCTGGGTATCTGTCTAATAAACTTTTTGCCAATGTCTATATGTACTTATTTTCCGGGTCCATCGTCCGCATAAGTTCTATGCTCTTCTCGTACATAGTAAAGACAATTCCACCACTCATGACGAGGCGCGCCAATCTTGGCAAGGCTCCGCTCCAGAAAGTCAGGACGCCTTCATGCTTAAATATTAAGGTCGCGCATCGGAAACTGTTGCAGTAGACCTGCTTTGCCTCGATACTCTGCATCCTCGTCTTGATCGTGTCAAGGGGCTGGGTTACAGCTACGGTAATGGCACCTGCCACACTCCCTATCCCAAATGTCGCAACCGTTCCGAGTTTCTCTCCAGGCGCAGTATACGATTCGGCAAGCTGCTTGAGACTAGTGTACGAGCCGAAACGCACGGCACTGTTCGCCGACTGTCTTGCAGCCGTGGGCACGAGACCCTGGAAGAACCCGCGAATCCCTCGTTCTCTCGCAATAATAGGGACGGCATGTAAGAACCCGCGCATTCGTGGATTGGGCGACTTGCGATCGTCGATCAATGTCGTCTTGATAGACTCGGTGGGTGTGACAGCAAATAACGACTCTGTGACACCGGCGCCGAAACCGGCGATGACGTTCCTAGGACCCGAAACCTTCCCATTCTCGTCGGCGAGGAGGCGCTTGTACTGCTCGAAGGAGACGAAACGAATTGCGGCTTTGGCGGAGTTGCCGATGATCAGGGTGGTGCATCCGGCGTACCACTGCTTACCAAAAGGCGGCCACGGGAGCTTCTGGCCGTCGACTAGCCTGCGGTTGAGCTGCGTTCTTGTCTTAGCAAATTCGGCCGGGTATGTGATTGCGATTTCGACTGCGCCGGCCGTAGCACCCGCTATAATGGACCGCAGCGGGCTGGGTTTCTCGGTCGACATTTTGTCGAAATCGAGGTCGAGGTCGAGGTCGAGGTGTTGAAAAGTTTGGAGAATTAGTCGTCGCCATTGTCACTTTTTTTTTCTAAGAGCTTTCCCCAGATTACCCCCCATAATCTCGGTTGATACATATCTATACTGACTAATGGATACAGCGATATATATATTTATACATTATTTTGACTATATGCGACTTCCATCATAACTCCTATTTCTTAACCTCTTAACCTCTTTCCACCTGGGACAATTGTAGATATCTTTGGGTTAATCTTAGAAGCTACATACGTAACTCATATCTTAAGGAGTTAGGAAGTTTCGTCCTCAAAATATGTTCAGAAAAGTCCGATACTTAGAATGGACATCTCCATCCCTTCAATTTCCATGTCATCAATATTCTAACCATGAACCACGAGCCGTCCGTGAAAGACGGTAAGAGACCCGCCCAGGACCCTTGTGATCAATCACCTAAAATCGATGGTCATACAACTCTCCTTCAACATCAGACAGCCATTGCCGCACTCGCGAGCCTGCCTTTGAAGACCGTTGTCTCAGTCTTCCGCCATCAGTGGCATAAGGACAAGGCCCGACTCACCTTCGCACATGCCGAGCAGTACATGCACGAGCATGATCTACCCATTCCCAAGACCGAATGGCCGAACTTGACCAAATACCGGCCACGCCATTGCAGGATCCATTCCTTCCAGCTAAAGCTACTAAGGGAAGATCTTGTATGGCACCGCGAGAAGTTCATCAGGCTGTACTTGGACTCCGTCATCGCATCTACTCGCCTCCCGAAGAAAGATCCCGTCACCCCATCACAAGCCCGCAGTATTCGGAAGTCTTTGTACGTCCTCGCCTCCTTCGACGTCTTTAGTAGAGATGCTGATGTGGTAATGTAGCACTAACGAGTTACGCATTAGCCTACCTAGAGACCTCGCCAAAGTCTACTACGGCAAGGTCCCCGCTTGTATGGACGCCGCGATCGACCCTAGGGAGTTTAAAGATCTGGTCGATCACTTCGGGGCGGAGAGGCATCCTATGATCCTCGCTATTCCCATGTCCTTGCATCTATGGAGCGTACACCAAGACTACCCAGACATGCTTCCCAAGAATCCCGCACCGTGGGACTGGACTATGCCTGCAGATGTCATCGAGGCTAACCATTGGAAAACTAAGGAAGATCTATTCTAGGGGGTGCGACCGGCGGCAAGACAGCAGCGAGAGTTGTGGACCGGGGCGGCATTCCTGATGCTGATAGATTCCACCCGATATGAATCAATGTGCAATAGATTAGGGGGAATATAATTATCATCACCCTCGAGTCTATGCCTATTAAAGGGCTACCGCGATTCTATCACCTACTTGCTGCCGCGTCAAAGTTGCAGATTTAGGCTAGTTGCTTTTGACATCACATTCTCACATATCACAACTGGGTCATCAACAACTGTCACCATTGTGAGATATGTTAGAGATCAAACAGTGAACATGTATGGTATCCGAGACATTTTGATAGCTGCCAAAAACAACCATGGCGGGGAGCGTTGCCGTTCGCACATTTAAGACATAGTTATCAAGGTCATGCCGTAACATTATTCTATTATAGCTGTGGTGCTGAAGAAATAGAAAGCTATGTTTCTTCCAGATAACCGTCGTTAGAAATGGGCGTTCGTAGGCCATGTTAACTAGTGGCTTTGGCAACTTACTTGAACACTTGAACCTGCCAGACCAGAAATTGTCTTGAACTTGTCAGTTTTCATTTTCGACACAATTGATCAACTCAATTAACTTCCCCTTTTGAATTGCCGTTGGAAGTGAAGCTATACAGCTCCACATATACCCGTTTTCACATTACACAAGATATCGTGATGCCGTCGGCTAGTATTACAATTAGAACCCTTCATTGTTTAACAATCACACTGTCAAATGCAGTTTTAACGTTTGTAAAACTAGAGATATAAGGATAATGTCTTATTGACGTAGAAGAGTTAAGAAATGACCCCTTTATTATCGACTCGGACCGCCAGGTCAATCTAAGTCTTAAGGAGTTCGTCAATTCACACAAAAATCGAGTACTTGACCTTAACTACCTACAATTATTCTAGCCTGATAGACCCCGGCTGAATTTCTTGGCTCGGGGTTATCAAAATGGAGAAAGATGGTTGTTCTCTGGCTACCTCAACCGCTCAGTCGACTAGGACGGGCACCCGACATGGATACCAGGGCGACGATAAACAAACCCAGATCAGCGAAGGTCGGCAGTACCAGAGCCAAGAGACAGATAAATCAGAACAAGGAGACAATGGGGCGTCCTCAGTATCTGATGACACTAGGACAGAATCTCAAAAACCTATTGAACTGTCAGCATTACTAGGACCCGAGCTACCTAACATCGATATCGTAGTGGTAGTCGATGTCCCTAAGCCCCCCTCAATGATATCTAAGAAAAGAACTCGGTCATGGCCGTTTGGGCGGAACGCTTCTATAAGGCAAAAGGGGATCGGTGATAAGAAGCATAACTGCCCTAATGATACCCCTATTACCACATCGGACACCACATCGAATGAAAGAGATAATCAACCACGCAGCAGCGACGTCGACTCTTCACAGGACAAGATTGACAGTGATTGGCCTACTTACCAGGCGATGCTTGCTAGCCAATTTGATGGGGTTAGGATTATGGCGTTTACCTACAAACTACCGAAAAATAACACCAAACTCTGCATTGAGTCCGAACAGAAAGATCATCTTGAGGAGATAGCGTTAACACTTCTAAATAAATTAGAAGAAAATAGGGCGGGTGATCACTACACGAAGGTCCCTATAGTATTCATTGGAACGGGATTTGGATGCCTCATCATACAGAAATTAGTCACTATCATTGACGACCAATTAAGATCCACAAACCTACTATTCTCTATCACGAATATGGTTTCTACGATCATATTTTTGGGAGCCCCGCCCCCCGGTTTGAAACAATCGACGAAATGGAAATCAACACCGGAGCAACCCAAAACGGGAATAGTTGCACCAAGACTCATGTACTCTCCCTCATTTAAGACCAACCGCCATGGGATGAGTGCCTTGATGGAATCAACCCCGGTAGACAGCGGCGAATTATGGAAAGATTTCTGTTGTGTTGTAACAAAGAGAGAGCTGTATGTCGCCTGGTTCTATACGGCCCCTTTTACTAAGGTATGTTATCATTGAGACTTCGTATACAAGCATGTTTTTCCAGAGACTAATCATATTGGTAGAGTTTGTACGTTTATGTCGATTGTGTCAAATTTATCCATTTCGAACCCTTTGTAGAAGAGCCTATCGAAATCTTGACGAATATATTCCGAGGTTCGCAAGACCCAAACTATCGCAAAGTCGTAAATGAGATCAAGGCAGGGCTTCTCTTCAAAGCTTCATTTGAGAGAGACCTCGAAGACCTCCTTAAATATTTTCTAGGCGGAAAATACGATCTCTCCGTAATGGACTACAGAAAGCGCTGTCCGCTTCATAACGCAGCCTCTCGTGCCAATGATACGGCTGTGTCACTCCTCATCTCCGCAGCCCCAGACCTAGCAAGTCACCAGGATTATAAAGGCTTCACTCCGCTTCACCTTGCGGTCCAAGAGGCCACGAAGGCCAGGCCCCGGGGATATAACCAAGCCGAATTCAAATTGATAATCCGCAAGTTAGTCGCGGCATTAGAAGAGCGTCCAGATATCGACAACGTGAAAAGTCTCAAGGATCATAGTAGAAAACTGGCGTGGGACTATGCACAAGGCCATAGTAATCGATGGATTTGGGAGCTGAAACCAGATAATGTCTCTAGTGCAAGAACAGCGCAAGAGAGGCTACAACTCGCCGCTAACAAGAGGATAAAGGCACATCTTGTCGAGTTCTACATTACAGAAGAAAGTCGCGGAGGTTCTTTCCATCAAGAGTCACCCCTCGTATATCGGCTACTTCGTGATGCGCAATATGGAATCGAGGGTCTCTTTCAGCGAAATATGATTCGTGTTGAGGGCAAGAAGTTAACTTGTCGATGGATTCACCTCCCCGCAAACAATGTAAGTCCATTGTCACATACCTAAGCAAGTCTCCCAATTAATGAATATGCCGACTAATGAGCTTGCACAGGAGAAATGGCTTTATGTTCGTCATCGCCACCACAAGATGCCGTATGGGACACAATACTGATAGTTCCTTATGTAGGATCTATTTACCGAGCTACAATTGCGCGACAGTTCGATGAGAAAAAGACGTCATGATGGTTCGTAAAATTTCTGTCAACCTACGATGGTTCCGTTTAATCTGATACCCTCTGGTTTTGTGTAGGTACTGCGATATACGATCGGCATATGATTGCCGGCGCCGAAAAATACAGACAAGTATAATAGAATAGATCAACTCAGATTGTTAGGTATTTTCCAACTGACTATCACAGACTTGCATAGCCCCACCACCTTTCAATGCCGTAGATGACACTCGCTCCCCTTCGATTACGCCGAGAGACAGCTCAGATACAGAGTCATCTAAGATGAGGGGAAATAAACAGTCTGAGAAACGAGACGAATTCGCTTCTTCACTGCGAAATCTTTCAGCAAACGTAGACAGCACCAAGAAGACCGCATATGCTCTGTTTGTAAGTAATCCTCCCGTCAAGTATGGTTGTGATACTTACTCAAGATGCCTCGTTAAGATGCCGATTCTTGGATTTGAGCAGCATCAGTACCGCATAAAATTGGCGTCAACAATGAAAACAACAAATTCCTTAGCCCAGGAGACTTTGTCCATGAATGATACCACGCTTTTCATACGGGCATATTTTAATTGTAATGAGTCACCGCTGCATTGCCGTCGAACGTTGGACCAATTCAGATATTACATGCTAGACGATACTGAAGAACGAGACAACAACCAGGTTGTCTTCAAGTGGGCAAGAAAGAGAGATAGGCAACACCCAAAGAACCCCGATGGCTACCCACTTCTCATGGTTGATCAGCTGTGGCTCTGGATCCTTCCGGATGAAAAGACGGTGATAACAAGCTTTCCTAACACTTGGGACTCGAGTGCATGGTACAGTCTTATTAGACATATTCTACCGAATGAGAATAGAAACAATGGTAGAAACAACAACCAGCTACCTATTGCCAGATCCGTCATAGATTTAGCCAACTTGCTGATAAGGTTCAGTGTCGACTTCTTACGACGAGAAGGCCCCATGGATGTTTCGCTTAAGGAATGCTTCCAGTCGAGCATTAGTGACATTGTAAGTAAAATATGAGCACAAATTCAGGGTTATGTGAATGTCTACTGATAGAATACAGGCCGAGAAGCAGGCATGTCATTTCGAGGAGTTCAAATCCCTAGTCAAAGACTTGAATAACAGTCAGCTCGATCAGAAAAAAAGGGCCACATTAACCAACAAACTCTTCGAGCTAACTAGAGAAACAGACGATCTAGTTGCCATGATGGATATCCAAGACGAGCTTAGGACAATTAAAGATGTCTTCATAATGCAAAAGGAGGTTCTTGAGAAATTTCACCATCTTATTAATGAGGGTCGCAAAAGACGGAGCGGCGCAGATCTCTCGGAGCCGTCCGTAGATTTTGATTCTACATCAACTAATCTCACTCTAGTCAACTCCAATATTACAGCGGTAGAAGAAATGGCCAGCTACGCTGAGAAGGTTGTAACAGAAGTGAGTATACCTCGGAACATACTTTTGGTCTTTGAAAATCGTAGACTAATTATGATATTAGCTCAATAGACTTCTCAATCTCAAACAGAAACAGGCAAATGCGTGGGAGGCGAGATTTGCTCGCGAGGGTTCAGAACATGCTGAGCGTCAAGGCAATGTACACACCAAACCCCACCCTTAGCATGACGATTAAGAGTTAATCGATAATACCTATAGATCACAATGGTCTTCACTATTGTCACCATTTTCTTTGTGAGTAATTAAGAGACTAGTAAATTGGAACTTACGGCTCATATCAACCCAGCTCCCTCTATCATTCATGTCTAGCGTGTTCGCTATTCAAGTCGACGTGTATCCAAGAGATGAGAAGGGGGTTTCATGGCCTATACAACAAGTTATGGGTCTTCTATGTGAGTTTCGACATTATAATGATCGATGTAGGGGGTTGCTAACAATCAAAATCATGTAGTTGGCGTCTCATGTGCCATCATTATCCCACTAATCACAGTTGCCTTCAAAGTCAACCGGATTTCGGGCCTTTTCGCTCACGTCATGAATCATATCTGGCCCTTTGAACGCCAATCCATGGATAACCACATGGGCAAAAGGAACAACGACAGCGACCTCGAATCTGATGATGATAGCCTCAAGGGGCCTATAATTACTGATTCGGGAGACATTCTCTTCATGGAAAAGCCGCTAGAGCAGCCAAACACTGCCAAAGCTATTTCCTCGCAATTATTCGCCCGGAATTGGGATCTTGTAGGGCGTTGGGCGCAAAGGATTGCTGGGCGGCCAGATGAAGGGGACCAAGACGAAAAGAACGAGGCTCTTAAATCATCAGAGGTGTCATCTTCACGGGGCACTGGTGATATCTCCAACGAGCATGCCCAGGGCACGCCATCCGCCACATTGGCGCCCGGGTTATCCAAGAGGCAGGGCTCACGTGAGCCGGACCTAGAAAGTGGGGTGTCGCCGTCGTCGCTTGGACAATCGGTGGCGTAAGATGCATCTCCTTGTTTTCCTTTCTGTCAGTCTCGTATTCTTGAGTGAGTTGGTCTTATTTGCATTCTATTCATAACAGTAGTATTCGAGAATGAACTTGCGTACGCGATCTTGTCTTAATCTAAACCCAATTCACTCCAACATATGATACAAGCCACAATTCTATATATAAAGCCGCCAACGCCATATATATTCTCTATATATTCCTTCTCCTCTCTTTTCGTTCCTCAATGCGATTCAACAGCCCCGAGAAAGTCCACCTCTTATCCAGACCCGATCCCGACGCCGAGCGAGGCAGACCCGAGCTAGTGCTAGGGCGGGAACTTGAGAAGAACGAGGATATAGATCGTGACGTTTTTGATGAAGTCCCTATGACATCTGTAGGTCGGCCTGTTGGGATGTTAGTACATATCGACCTAACAATATAGGATGCGACCAATTAAGTCAGGGGTTCGTCTCTCACGTATATTGCCCCTCCCGCCGATCCCATACCCCCTAAGCTGGGTATCCCTCTCCTCGACCTCAGCCTCAACCTCCTCGTCGCTCGCCTCATCTCCCCGGCCTCCGTCGCCATAATCCTCACTCCGCCGCCTCCTCGGTAACGTGCCGCCGACCGTCGTATCGAATCCCCTACTAGCCGTGTCGCGCGGCGAAGGCGACCTCAGGTTGGCGATTGACACGCTGCGCACAGGCGCCAGCCGGCCCTGTATACGCACATGGTGCTGTCGGCGCTTCTCCGGCAGCAGGCGGCTCGTGTCGGGATCCGGGTCCGACAGGTCTACTTCGACATCACTAACACCGACATGGTCTTTGCGGTCGCGGTTAGGAAGATACGAGGAGAGGTCGTTGAGTAGCGGGGGGAGTGGGGGCGGCGGTGTGTAGGGGTGTGAGCGCATGATGCCGGAATATATGGATGGATGGATGGATGGGTTGGTGGGTAACAAAGCTTCGACTCAGCTGCCAACTTAGCTAGGGGTTAGAAAATTTTCACTAGGGCAAGATTAGAGCCCCCGAAGGGACTCTTCTTAGCGACCGAGGACTTCAACTTTAATTCAACCACAATTCAATAATGCGACATATATCTTAATACGGAATTACAATAAGCATCATTTATCATTGTTTATTTCATAAATCTATCGCTCTATCCGTTCAATGAATACTTGGCATAGACGTGTCTTAAAATAGGCGCACCGTGATAGTCACAGCAGCGTCGATGAGCAAACTGGCGCCGTTTATGTAACTCGCAGCTGGGCTACACAAGAAGGCAATGGTATCAGATACTTCCTCTCGTTAGGCCGCACGTTTGATAGGGACGATGGCAGAGATCATTCCTTGAACCTCGGGGTTCTTCCTTAGTTCTTCATCCAGCAACGGCGTACGCACCCAGGTCAGGCATACAGCGTTGACCCGGATGCCTTCCGAAGAATGATCAATTGCTACAAAGCATCAGTTATTACTTTCAATGAGATTCATAAGCTTGGATCGGTTGTTTGGTAATTCCCATGAAAGCATGCTTCGAAATGGTGTAAGAACCTTTACCAGGAAGGCCGACGAACGAACAGTGCTCGGAACCACTACACGCCAATCCACCAGTGTACACGCACTGCCAAGCCAACTAAATCAATTCAATTACACGGTCCCACTTTTAAATTTA
>MU405409.1:0-28191 GCA_022836615.1 Annulohypoxylon bovei var. microspora
CTTATCGATAAGGATTTCGACGAATCAAACAAGCCGCGCCCGGACCTGAGCCACACTATTGAAATCCAATACTATTGAAATAGTAAAACTCTTAAAGAAACATGACGATATTATCAAGGAAGGTGCCGTGTAGGTAAATACAGAGGTGTCCATAAAATCTTAGCCATCTAATAATGGATCTGCCTGAGCCACGATACCTGAACTTGTACCACTCCAGGCTGGAAGGAGAAGCTAGAACCGCTGGAAGTAACGAGGGAACGCCTCATTACACGCGTGCGTGGAGGGGTAGAGAGACCAGGGTACCGATATTAGCGCATTCCGGGGTAACGCATTCGATCTGATTAGCTGTCAAAATTCAATAATACCCAGGTACATACCAATAATCCATCACACCATCAATTGTCAATCCTTACAACAAAGAAAAAAAAACATCAACATTCGTCTAGTCTACCTCGCGAAGGTATTCCCGTTCACACCACATGGTTGTGGCTCCGTTGTTTATATAGTATAAAATGACTAATCTTGACTTTTCCTCTCGATGACCTCGATATTCGTTCAGTCTTGCTATCTTCAGATGATAGTCAGAGCGCAATGGAACTAATTCCGTACAGTTCTCGAGACGGCCGTGAAATCGTCTTGTACGTCATTTCTTTATCTGCCTCGTCCATCTGCCCTCTGCCCTTCCCCACCACGATGATCGACTTAGTATATAGTATATTCCAAGGTTGCATTTCATAATTCCTAGTACTAATATACACCCGAATTAGACGTCACCGTAATGCTATTGTTGTCCGCGATCCCTCGTCACAACGCCTTGAGATACGAGGGGCTGCTTTGACAGAGTGTCCTACCTGTCACCAGCCTCTCCGCCCCCCTTCTCCCGAACGACACTTCGATGCCCCGAATCCCCAAGAGTCTTATGTCGACCCCAATTACTTTCGCATGCTCCAGGCAGGGCATGACGAAGATGAACAGCATAGCCAACGTCAGCCTCCGCCGAGTCCTATCCGTCGACTCACTCAACCCACCTTACCGAGTGGTGGCCTGAGAACTCACGATGTCGACGATGTCGAGTTTATCTCCAGCTCGCCGGCTCCCCAGGAAGGAGCCCGTATAAGGAGAGATGCATTCAGTCCCAACTACTTTCAGAGGTTCTTCGTCGAAGAGCAGGAACTCGGTCGAGGTGGCAAGGGTGTCGTACTTCTAGTTCGTCACGAGATTGACGGATGTGCCCTTGGCCATTTTGCCTGCAAACGAGTTCCCGTAGGAGATGACCATGCGTGGCTGGAGAAAGTCTTGATAGAGGTTGAACTACTCGCCAAACTCTCGCACCCCAACTTAGTGTCCTATCGTCACGTCTGGCTTGAGGACGTCAAGATGAATCGGTTTGGACCGAGCGTCGCCTGTGCATTTATCCTCCAACAATATTGCAATGGCGGCGACTTGTTAAAGTATGTCATCGGGGATCAGCCTAAGCAGGCTACGAAGGAGCAACTCAAGGCTCAGATGCGCCGCAGGTCAAAAGGCACGGCGGAACGACCTCAGGATGTCTATGCCTCTCAACGCCGCTTATCATTTGAGGAGATATATTCCCTTTTTAAAGATATCACCTGTGGTCTTGCTTATCTTCACAGCGCCAATTATATTCATCGTGACTTGAAGCCTAGCAATTGTCTTCTACATCACGAAAACGGCAAGCTCACCTGCTTAATCAGCGACTTCGGTGAAGTCCAACCTGGGAATGCTATCCGAAAGTCGACAGGAACAACTGGAACAATTTCCTACTGTGCCCCGGAAGTCTTAAAGAGAGACGCGGGAGGCCGATTTGGTAATTTCACAACTAAATCTGACGTGTTTTCTTTGGGCATGATTCTCTATTTTCTATGTTTTGGTCGGCTCCCTTACATAAATGCCAATACCATTCACGAGGAACTTGAAGACATTGATCAGCTACGAGCTGAAATTACCGACTGGAAAGGTTTCCAAGACGAGAAGCGAGAACGACCCGATCTTCCTTTGAAGCTTTACCAGTTGCTTAAGAAGATGTTGGCTCTTGACGCCATGGAGCGGCCAAGCGCTAATGAGGTGCTAAATGTGATGAATCATGAATCGTACCACGGTGGTTTACGAGGACGGAGCTCAAGCCCTCCCGCCGGGTTGAAGGGTCGAATAATTCAGAACCTCGACTCACCCGTTCACCCTGCCACACCAATTCCCGATCCTCTCAAACATCCCAGCAAGATTCTGACTTCAGAGGAGAACTTCGCCTCGCCTAGTGAAGATGGTTCACCGGTCACAAGCCACGCGTCTCAAGCAAATTTGCACAACAGCCTTCAGAAGTATGGTAGCCCGAGCACACCTCGACATCGTCCTCAGGCTATGACTTTATCTCGAAGTCACGAAGGATTCGCGCGCTTGTCTCCGGATCGCGGCCGTTCTACCGCAGTCGCCCATCCACAACCTTCTCCTACTCTGCACACGCCATTACTCTTAGCACCTCCAGCTGGTCCTCCTAGATCACTTAGGCAACGAGCGCAACATCTCTTGATTTATCTCAGTAACAGCCACACCGATTCGATAGTGTTCACATTTCGGCTTCTTCTGTTTCTAATCAAGATCTTATCGCTCGCCAGACAATGTTGGCCTTTTACTGCCACCCTCAGTATTGGAGTCCCTTTGATCGGTATCGCAGGGATTGATCTGGGGATCCACAGGGACGCCTTTACACCTATCCACGAAGGAGGCTCGCGTATGCTCCCCCCTTCGGCCCTCTCTTACTGGAGATGGGGGTGGAGAGGAAGTTTTGTTTTGCTCGCCCTCCATTTCGTGGCATTGTGGTCGTTCTCCCAATTTGGGGTCTTGTGTGCCGCATTTCAAGATACTTGGACAGACTGGTGATACGATCACCTGGGAGTATTGCAAACCTAGGTACCATCTATACTCTTAACCGTCGTATCGGGGAGAGTAGTAAAAGGGCCGCGAATAGAGACTAATTCTCTACAGGTGGGGCAGCTCGAGGTGAGTTGTTCTCATGTTCCTTACACCTACGCGCACACCCAGTGCCCAATTGTCCTTTCGGCCTCTTACGCACCTCATTTACCGGGTATCACAGCATCATCTTCTTTCTCTACCTCTCGGCAAATTTTTGAAATTTCCGACATTGTATTAATTCCTAACAGTCTTCGGTGCAAAGCCGAACGGATAGGTAGAGGAAGCTACCCTTCTCGAATTCCTTAGACACGTCATTTAGGAACCCGTTGTCTCATCCATAGTGTGGGTGTCTACAAGTTGTAGGCGAGTTGACCCATCGAACTCTATATCTGGGGATATCACTGTAACCTTGGATCATTATGTAAGATTATCAGGGGATGATACGAAGATGTACAACCGTGCATTGGACACGGCTTGTCGTGGGGTTTAGTCTCGGCGGATAACAACTGCAACGACTTGAATATAGTATACTAGTATTACTTTTGGCACCTCCTTTCTTTGCATTGTTTAGCTCACTTCCCCCTTAAAAAAAATGAACAAGTATAGTTGGAATATTGATAAACATTGCTTATACGTCATTAAAAGCAGTCTAATCCCAACGAACATGGATAGCTAGGTAGGTAATCATTGGTTTCAAGGTTGTCCCTCTGTGGGACGACCTTGTCATCCCTACACTACACTACATCTTGACAGATGAAAGAATACCTCCCGTCCGCTCTTTAACTCTCAATACCCCCTCGTGTCCTCGCTTAGCCGCCTCTTCATAAGCCATGCGGTACGCGTGTAGGTTCTCTGAGAGCAACATCCTCTTGTCTGTCCACCCCGTCAGCTGCCTAATCTTTGTGCTATCCACCCACTGGGTATAACCAAGCACTAGTTGGAGAGACAACACCGCAGCCTCATTGTAGGCGGCAGAATACTGCACTACGCCGCCTTTCAGGTCGTACTCGACCTCCAGCGCCTTTGCTATGCTCGAAAGCGTATCGTACCTGTGCGCAGAGACGTTAAAACACTGTCCCGCGACGGCGGCGCGGTCCGCGTGCTCGGCCAGCGCCAGGTACGCCTCGGCGCAGTCGTCGATGTGGCAGCCGTGCAGGATTGTGTTGAAATCGACTGGCAATCGCAACGCGCGCTCTTCCGTTCCGGAGGCCGCCGCCGCCACCTCGAACGCCAGCCCGTAGTAGCTGCTGTCGTACCCGTAGACGGGCGTCGGCCGCACCAGCGCCGCGTCGAACAGGTCCGCCTGCGCGAAGATCTCGAGCGAGCTGTACGCGCGCTCCCGCAGGATGTCCACGGGCTGCAGGGGCGAGGCCTCAGTGTGCGGCGCGAGGCCCGGGGATCCGTGCACCCCGGTCATCCCGTAGTCCTTGCACCCCGAGGTCGCGATCACGAGAGGTCTAACGCCGGCCTCGTTGGAGGTGGACGCGAGCTTGCGCAACAGGCCGAGGAGCGCGCCGAAGTGCGCGCCGAAGGGCAGCTGTTCCGTGCACGAGACGACTACGTCGATAGTCTTCGTGTGCGCGTGCAGGTCCCCGAGGAAGGTGGCGTCGGGAGAGATGGACCCGACGATAGGGGTGATTTCCTCAGCGACTAGCGCGCCGGCGGCTTCGGGGCGGCGGACGAGCCCGTAGACGCGCCAGCCGGCACGGACGAAGGCTCGGCATACTGCGAAACCAATGTACCCGTTTGCGCCGGTGACGAAGACGGTCCTTTTGGGAGAGCGCGCGGTAAGGGTTGGGTTGGTCATGGTGGACGCTGCGGACGGGCTGAGACTGGGCTTGAGCTTGGAGATACACCTACCGCCATCGTGAATTCAGAGATGCGAGATTGACTCTCATTTATACTTTTACTTCATTTAATAAAAATGGAGGAAATTGCCCCTATATGACGTTGATGTTGCATGTTGATGTATATTTGAACTCGTTCGATTTTAAGGGGGCATTTGTCACTCGGCACAATAGAGGCCCCGCAGGGTGAACTTGCGATTCCGATTAACAATGCCCAGACATTTTGTCGCCCTACCTACATACCTCTAGGTACCACGCTTATTACCTAATCCTCGGTGCAATTACATCTCCAACCCTAACCCTCCACAACCTTGTGCGCGCGTGCCGCCCGTCCCAAGTACCTATATAGGTAGACGGGGTAGACGATGGCCTAAGGTATCATGAATAACCGATTCGGAAGGTATAAAAGCTACCTATGTAGATTGCCGGCATGTGCTTGCTAAACATGTATCACTTATATACCTAAGTGTTGGTGGACGTCTCCGCGTTAACCTCATACTGGATACCTACCTACCTACTAAGGGTAGATATTCTACGATGCATGTGCTACCACGAGACTTGACATACTCCTTTGATCCCTGTGGCACGCTAAAGCCTACATGAGAAACTATGTTGGCTAAACATTTTGTACCTATATTTCTTGATAATCCATATTTATAATACATGAATCGGAACCCTAACCGAAATCGCAAATGACATAGGTACATATATAAGGGTATAGAGGTTGAAGTTATTGTTTATCAACCAGGGTATCTCAGATAACTAAGAGGAATGAACTGAGCTCAACGCCTAAACTTCCGGAACGTAAGACCCGGTATAAAAATGAGACCCGAAAGGTCTCTCGATAAAGAAGCAATTGACCTAGTACTTTAGGAAGATCAACGACCTGCTGGGGGTTGGCTGGGATTTGCATACCTACCTAGGCACTCACTGGCCGACCATATCTCGATCGTGAAGCAGTTGCCACTTGGTATGAGACGCATTGATATGATCTTTCAAGTCCTCGACGCTAGAGTACGTCTCTGTCCTCCCGCTCGAGGTACATAGCACGCAGCCGAATCCACCCTTGCAGTGAGATTTCCCTAGAAACCTGGCGGTGATCTGGAAACCCTCTTTCACCATCATAACCGTCTTGTCTTCGGTGTGGACCCCGTTCCAGTCATACCCGCATTTACAATTCCGCCGCTTCGGCATCGTCTTCTGCAGATTGACTTGATATTTCAGGGCCTCTGGACAAAACATGCTGAACACACTGTTCCTCGGCCGCGTCCCGGACATTGTAGAGGCGCAGGCTGACTGAGTATCATCGGGAATCTGCTTGGGAGTTGGTGGAGGTGACGGGGGTTCCGACTGCAAATACGGTGACCTACTGGAGCTTGCTGTGCCATAAGTTACTTGCGCACATCCGTCCGCATCATCGTAGACACGGTCATCGTCATCACCTGGCTTCACCGTTTCCTCTTCGTCTTCGATTGTGACGCTAAGTCTCGACTGCTGCTGAGACCCGGGCAGGACTAAAGGGACCAGGCGGCCTACGGCGACCCGTTTATATTGACCGGCTAAGGCGGCTAGAGTAGAGGTGCGGACACTTTCCGAGGTTCGCACCGCTTCAAAAAGATCAAGCGGGCTGTTTTTGGCTCGTATCTCTTGATAGAGGGTATATATGCGCTCTTGCAGACGTTCGAGATCGCATTGCAGGGTGTTGCGACATATTTCTACATCTTTTATTAGAAAGAGTAGGCAAACCTAAGGACTTTTTGAGATAGCTCACCGTCTCCCGTTGCGAAGCCGTCGCCTAGAATATCCACCCCACCGTCGAATGCCTCTCTGACCTTACGACTCGAGAAACTCAGCGACGTACTTAGAGCACAAGCATTTCCGCCACACGGGTTGGCTTTGGCGTGTGCCTTATATTGATTCCCCTGCCATTTCCGTTGCTGCCACTTGGTGTAGTATTCAAGCCCGGCGGTGTACGTTGCAACAAGAGCCTCAACGACGCCGCTCACAGTGCTGAGATCCATCAAACTCGATTGGTTTCTTCAACCCCGCGTTATGCCATCAAAGATACCCACGTAGGTACCTTGGTGTACAATCATCTACCAAAACGTACCACGACGGTGATAGATACTTGAATAAAGAGGAAGAGAAGTGATTTAAAGCATGAGAAATGCGAAAATGGATGACGGAGTAGATGAGATGAATGATCCACAGATTACTCTAGGTATGAGGAGCTAAGGGGATTCTCATTTACATACATAGTACGATCTGGGCGATAAGAAACAGTCGTGTGAGACAGCTGCAAGCGCCGGGTCGTTAGGCTCTGGTCCAATTCGTCGCTCTAGAATTAGACCTTATCTACGGTAGGTCTAGGTGTCGCCCTGCCACCATGTAGGTACAAGAATCCAGCCGGCTTGGCTAGGTAGGTAACCAGGTAACTAGCCCTATTTGCTTCTTGCTGTCCTTGGTAGTATTTCTCTACGCGTGGCGCACATCAGCAGATCTTGTTCGCCGAACAGACACCAGCACCGGGGAAACATTAGGACCTATTTATTAATTAACACAAGCTGGACAAGGTGATAAGAGGGGATACGCGTGGCAGATGGAGATGGAGATGTAAAGCGACAAGGGGCTGAAAGGGTAACGTACCTAGGTATGCACGAGATATATCATCGTACAGATCGATATCAAAGTCGACTTTCAAGATTGTAGTCAAAGCGTCGTGCGTCGGGATACTCAGTATGGTCTGGTCGCGACGATCTTCTCGGGCAATTTTAATTAGTAGGTAACTATGGTATTATTGTAACTATCAACCCAATCAGAACACTTCGATGTTTCGAATTACCTAGTTGCGTTTCCTTTCACTTGGTAGGATGTAAGTTGTAAGGTAGACAATCACATGTGAGAAGTTGTTCGTTTTAAATTTTAACCTTCATTTCATTATACACTGGTACCTAATAATAAGGATAGAAAGGTCGAAGCGTACAATCATCTTCAGGAAAGTACAATACATGTACACACATCAAATCATACTATACCATTTTAGGTTAGGCTAGGTAGGGTGACCTACTGATGTCGCAGGTATGTACAATACAGTAACTTATTTCATTGGCCAAATTTTAGCGAGTTAACTCCAAATATCTGGATGGCTTTTCCAGCTTCGTCGCTCCTTACTTCACACCACTCCGTCTTACTTACCTACATATGTAGGTACAGTACAGTACACATATTTTCGTCATCATCAAATCTATGGCTTACCTTAGGTTGATTTGTGAATGTCTACCTATATTCATATGAACCAAGATTTTACACGCTTGGCTAGGTACCTACACCTAGGTATGGAGTGAAGTGGGGTCAAGCGAGAGGCAGACACGATACAAAAACAGACATGCCACGCCCCCTACGTTCGAGCTGTGACCGTTGTCACTCTCAAAAGCTGAAATGTCCGAAGGAACCCGGTGTTGCAATCTGCACAAGATGCCTCAAAGCTGGAACTCCTTGCATCTTCAGCCCAGCCGGGATCAGTACCCGACGTAACATGCTTACCCCTACCTACTTGGACGGTGATCTAAACATGAACATGAACATGAACATGCAGTTCGATTGGCCTTCCCTAGATTTGGGGGACACCTTGGAAACTTCCCCGGAAACCGTCCAGGAACTTCAGCCGGACATATCTCTAAGAACCGGACAGACAGAGGCAACTTCGCAGGACGCACGGTCTATATGTGTCCGGCAGCTGACAACCTTAGCTGTCGATATGGATCATGTGTCCCAGGATTTGGCCTTCATTTCTCGTATCCATGCACCTAAAAATCAACCAATAGAGGACTATCATAACAAATTCATCGAAAATAACGACCGCCACCTCTGTATCGAACGTCTCTTCACCCATACACAACGCCTTATAGATATCTACCCACAACTCCTGAAGCTCATATTCGATAGGTCGGATCTTTCTAAATGCAAAGATCCCGATTGCTTTCACACTGTCGAGTTGCCAGACGAATTGAGAGAGATCTTCTTCGGCTCGGATGACGACCAGGATGAGATTGATGTCTTTCTGTTTAACCTTCTGGTATCGTGCCATACCAAAGTTATAGATGTGATGGGACTGGTCGTGCATTGTGCCCGGACGTGTACTCAGGTTACTGTAACCTCACCCGACCTGGTCGAGCCAAGTGCACTAATCCCAGAGGTACGAGTTGGAAGTTTTGTCGCCACCAGTGCGGCTGCTTCGACAATGCAGATTGTTCTCTTGATTCACGTCGCCGAGGTCCTTGTCGATTGCGCTCAACAGCTTAGTAAGCGAATCGCAACGGCCTTCGAATGCAATGACAGTACACAAGCCCAGATGCTGAAACTTCAATGTAAACTGTTAGAGGGGAAAGCAGTATCTAAGGCCAAATTATTGAAACAGGTCAAAGCTTTATTTGCAAAGATAGGCTTCATGAAGTTATAGTCTTATGAAGCTAGGTTAAAATATGTAAAGATTCCGCTATTACTGTCCCCGTCTACGTATTCATTCATAGTAATCCCTTACCTACCTTTGCTCCCGCCGTGTTTTCGTCAACTAGAACTAACTTTCCACAGAGGGTTCTCCCTAATTTAGCTCCTGGGATGCGA
Organism: Annulohypoxylon bovei var. microspora; assembly: GCA_022836615.1. NCBI lineage: Eukaryota > Fungi > Ascomycota > Sordariomycetes > Xylariales > Hypoxylaceae > Annulohypoxylon > Annulohypoxylon bovei. The sequence goes on from MU405409.1 coordinate 9,402, forward strand.
GATTAGGTATTAGACGATAAACCAACACGTTGCCGTTAATCTACCTACTTACATAAACGAAGACTTCAGCTATTAACAAGGCAAATTCACTTACTGGTATACTATCTGATTGAACGTTAGCCAACAGATAATCAAGACGGGCCTTGTTACCTAACGCGAATCTTATTAATACTCAGCACACACTTGGTTCGTTCTCTAGCCGATACAGCAAGTATGGGAGTCATAATGTTCTAGAGTGTGTTCAGACTTCGCCCTTAACGAATTAGATACTAGTAGTTAGCAGCTGTACTTAGCGATGATGAGGTTCTACTGTCGTTAGATCCACGAAGACCTCATCACTCCTGGAAACGAACTGCTTCGGGGCTATCACATACTAAGCGTTACGTCACAGGGAAGGCGAAATCTCCTTCCAAGGCCCATCTTGAAGGACTACCTACGTAAGGTCAAGGTTCAGGTTTACTCTTGGAATATTCCTGTCCTTAAACAACAAACAAGGATCTATATTTGATAGAGTCCTTGTTACTTGGATCAAAGCAAAGTTTTGCTCCGCGTTGGAACTTCTTATTGTTCCATTGTAAAATAAAACTAAATATACTCTACTCCTTTGTTATCACAGTGGACACCCTACTTGTTCATGAAAAGTTTGTGTGTTTATGAAAGAGATTGTAAAATGAAGAACTTTTATACTGCCTAGATTCTATCTAGTCCAGGAAGAGGATCATGATTGTGCGGAAGGTCATTTGCCTTCACATATTTTATTTTGAGTTGTTATAGAAAGGTTACATACCCACGACAACTTGTACTTTGGAAGGTAGAAATTATGGGCAGAATTTCGATGTCTTTGAGAAAGATGTATGAGGATGCACACGAAAAAACATCTGGGAAGCATTTCCACCATTTTCATCGGCGATCCTACTCAGTACCCTCCCTAAAGATACTAAATCAGGTTCATGAAGAGGAACACGTGTTAGGAGAGAGCCCTCAGCGGAGCATCTCACGAAATTCCAAAATCAAACATCCCAAACCTCTCCATCATACAATTCCGCAATACTTAGCTACTGTTCGGAATTCGCGGTTAGCCTTGCGATCCGAAGACGAGGATTACGATAGCGACGAGGAGGACCGTAGAAATGGCGTTCCCATTATAGTTACCGAGAACCGCGGATGTAAATTCAGCTCTGCCATGGTAACGAGCGTTTCGCGGAAGATTGAAGAAAAGCAAGAGGAGAAATGTCGGCTCCAGAAACTCTTAGTTGAACCTAAGTCGAAATACCTCGAAGCTCGCGCATGGTATTTCGAAAACCGCGGTATGGATTGGAACGTTCGTATGTGGTCACACTTCATCGAACTTGAAGATGAATTCTTCAAGATAACTGACCAAATTTACAACTTGGAATGCGAAATTACCAATCTTGAAACGAGACTTTCCAGCTTTGTAGATTGTAAGCGTCTTTCACCAACCGGCCATTGGGATATTGAGGAAGATGGTACTCGAACTTTTCGTATCTAGCGGTATTAGGTAACCAGGGATAAAGCGATGGGGTTAGGATTCTAGTTAGAGTTGGGGTTAGGGTTAGGGTATCGATGTAGAAATTCCAATGGTATATTATGTCAGCAACTTCGTCTCGTGCTTAAGTTCTTCAATGTACCTACATTTCGAGACAACAATTTGATTATTTACAACATGACTAAAAGACTGATGATGGTTATTGATTATATATTATAGTACTATGTACCTAATGACTTACCTTCTAGCTTCGTCTTCAGCTTATTCTCCATCGGTCTACGATCAGAAAAAGGGGGCAACCTGGCCCCTGAATTTTAAGCTACACTTACTTCTTTGAGAATTGCGTCCAGGTAAACTAACATCTACTTCTTACCGCGGCAGCTGACACACTTCTCACCAACTGGAGTTGTGTGAGCCGGGGGAGCGTCCATAGCACCGATCAAGGGACAGCGTCCATAGACCGGAACCAAGGGACATTCGATGACCGTGCTAGAGTAGTTCTCGCGGTGGCCGCAGATGAAGAGCTTCTGTGGTTGGAAACACATGGTGAATGCTGGAAAATATTATCTGGACTCGAAATGTGTTCTGTTCTTTTCTCTCTTGAAAGTAAGTGCTTGAAGAATACCTAAACTTGGTCAACCTGGGGTTCAACTCCTAGATTGAATAGTTGCGAAGCTTAGTGGTGAACGAATAAAAATTTGAAACTGCTTGACCTCAGATGGATTCTTATACTCGTTGCTGGCATGGATTTTGACAATACGTATTGTTCTTCGCTAGTAAAAGAGCATTGTCCTAGCCTTCCTTTGAGATAATAAGGTCGCTCAGTTATACTATTAAGGGAGCTTTGTCTGATGCAGCTTACATGTGCTTGACTAGGTACCTACCTATGTTGAACTATTAGTTTTTACATTGTGCTTCATATTATGCAGTAAGTCTATTCATTTTCCCTTTATCCCTCTCGTTTATTGGAGACGACTCTATCAGAACATGAAGAAAAGACAATGATCACACGTTGAATTATTAAATTCATCCCTATCACAAGGGTATTAAAGGTAGGTACATACCATACAAGAGTATATAGGTAGGTGCCTTTCTTAAGACACCCGTAACCACCCGAATTAGCCCATAAAATCTACAAACCCTTCCTTTACTACCCCTACCTACCTACCTAACCTTGTTTGAAGTATACGTCACAGGTCGGTATAATATGTATTTGGAACTCCAATAATAGAATCATAGCCGCACGTCTTGGCTTCGAATACCAGAAGCATTGCCACTTTTCTGTTGGAAGCGTAGGGGGTTAGGTACCTAGCTACCTTAGATACTGGAAAGGGGATCAAATGACACGCTTGACATGGAATTCTATCAAGACTACGATTTATTCTACAGTAGCGTTCTTTCAAATGCTACCATACTCCTTGAAGAAATATTTATGAACTTAGGTTAAGCTATGTAGTATACAAGGGAAGTACCATCTGTCCGAACTGAAATGACTGTCTAATACGTTAGACCTCGGTCCATCCAGGGCTGACCCTCTGACAAATACTGAGCAGGTTACGATATCGCTCGTCTATTCCTAACCTGCAACTCGCTGCCGGGACTCTGGGCCGTCTCGGGGTGAGCCAGACTTATCCATTATCAGCACCTATACGGCCAGATCACCCCGGATTTCTAGCCTCATGGCCCCCTTTTGCACATTACCCCACAAAATGTGTCTTGCATACTGACTGCATTCTCGATATGCTATGCTTTCATTTACTTCCCATTGATATCAATTTAAACACAATGATTGATTTGTTGTGAGGAGGATATGCCAGGGTATACCAGACTTTATCCGGAGGGCCTTTACCCGCTCGGTAGCCATCTCGCCGCGTCCAAAGATGTAAGGTCGTCATTGAGCATGATTCGATCGTTCGGCAAAGTAAACAATTAATTATATCCATTATACTTCTTTCAGAAGTATGTAGAAAGAGACTGTGCCTGTAAGAGCGACGGCATTGACGCGCGTTCCCCCCTAGTTCCGTCTATATATGTTGAGCACGACGGAAGCTCAACCTCTACAACACTCAAGCTTAAATAAACTAAAGGCAGATCTAATTAGTTCTCGATCAAAAATATTCCCTAATATACCTCGACAAAATGAAGGCGGTTACAACTCTCCTTGCTCTGGTGTCAGCCGTCCAGGCCCACTGTAAGTGATACCGGTTGCTACATAAGTCTCCAAAGACAAACCGACTGACGCGCTGCTCGCAGATACTTTCCCGGCCCTAGTTGCAGGAAGCGGTGCCACCAGCAATTGGGAATATGTGAGGAAGACGACCAACTATCAGAGCAATGGACCTGGTTCGTATTCCCCCGTCTCTCGCGTTGACCAGCTCGGTCGAACAGCATTGGTTAACTAAATTGAATGAACAGTCACCGATGTCACATCCGAGCAGTTCAGATGCTACCAACTCGCCGCCGGCAATGAGGGCGCGAAGACTATGACCGTAGCTGCCGGCTCGACTGTCGGTTTTACGGCCGAAGCCTCGGTATCGCACCCAGGAACCCTCCAATTCTACATGGCGAAGGTGCCCGCCGGACAGACAGCCGATTCCTGGGATGGATCCGGAGCCGTATGGTTCAAGATCTTCTCGCAGGGCCCCAGCATCGCGCCCAGCGGCCTCACATGGCCAAGCCAGGGCGCCAAACAAGTGACGACCAAGATTCCCGAGTGCATTCCTGCAGGCGACTATCTCCTTCGCGTGGAGCACATCGCCCTTCACAGCGCTGGCTCGGTTGGTGGAGCTCAGACTTACATCTCCTGCGCCCAGCTGACCGTCACTGGAGGCGGCAGCAAGACCCCGACTGACCTCGTCTCGTTCCCTGGAGCGTACAAAGCTACGGACCCTGGTCTTCTGATTAACATCTATTATCCCGTTCCTACATCTTACACCGCTCCCGGACCAGCTGTTTTCACTTGTTAGTTTAGAATGTAGCGCGACGCCAATATGCGGTACTCGTGGCCGAATAAATAACATTTGATAAAAACTGATAATTAACTAGTGAACTCTGTGTTGTGAAGATTGCTGATTTGAAGCAGTACCTGTTGTTTTTTTAAATTATTTTTCTGGAATAGCAGCGATGAGTAGCAAGCTTGGCTCAGAGTCACAATTAAAGGAGTCGTATCAATCTAACCGTTCCCAGAATGGACAACTACGGTGACTAAAATGGTGAGGCACATTGGACTAGGTACCTAGGTATTTGAATTTTTTCTTCATTCCATCAAAATATAATTAATGCACATACTCGAAACTATCTCTTACTCCCGCTTCACCTCCAAACAAAAAGCATATGGTATCTAAGTGCTCCGTTGAGACAGGGGAACACCTTTCCCCCTCTAGCCTGCTACTCTCTTAAGAAGTCGTAGCGTCGAAAGATAGGGCGGTTGATGCATTCCCGGCCTCATCCTCGTCTTGCTTGATGTTGTTGTCCAGCTTCTTCTGCTCCGCCGCCATATCACTCGTAACGTCGTCTCCCTGTGCCTGTTGGATCTTGAGGCGGAGAATGGTGGCCTCGAGCTTGAGGACCTTGTTCTTGATCTTGCCACGCTGGAGGGCCTCGGCAGCAGCGCCGGAGGCCCCGTCGATGGCGGGGTTGAAGGCCTCATCCTCGGCGTCGTTGCAGATGCTGTTGACCGACTTGAGGAAGTCGATATCGTCTGTATCGGCACTAGCCAGGTCGTTCTGGTCTAGTGCACTGAAGACCGCAAGGGCCTCGTTCTCTGCGTTACCGGCGACGCCTCCTGAGATGGAGATGTCGTTGTAGGTCTTCTGGGTGAAGACGCCGGCCTGGACCGCTGCAGCGGAGGCGGCAATAAGGGCAATAGAGAAACGCATAGTGAAGGATGGTTTGATGTGATAAGATGAGGAAGTCGAGTGATGATTGGTCGTCAACGACTGGATAGCTGGCTTATTCGGGGAAGCGTAGCAAAGAAAGTAGACCGAATTCGAGTGATGGCAAGAAACGAAAGGACAGCACAGCTGTACGAAAGAATGAAAGAGAAACAGAAGACTGGCTGTTTGATGTTTTGCGATGGAATGGTGAGAGAAGGGATTTGCGAATGGATGAGCGGGATATCGTAGATCTTATACGACTTGATCTTCATAAGATCTGGAAAATCATCTCGGCAATTTGTGGACCTCAGTCGTCGTGTTGGGAATTGTAACCGGAGCTACGAAGTCTCGTAAGCGGACCTGAACGAACACACTTGTGCTGGTTGAGTAGGTGTGCAACACGCTTTGCGTGAAGAATTCCTTGGCTGAAACCCATGCCTCCTCTCACTCCCCGAAGTTTAGGGTCGAAAAGGCAGCTTAAGGAGTAATACCCGACAGAGCCAAGAGACGAACACCTCAAATGGCCGGGCGAACTAATGATACCCTGAGAGAATCCTCCATTAACGGGACGTATTATGAAGGGCTTTTTGGGGATCGCCTAGACGCTATCGTGAGGCTCTTCGAGCCCCTTGTCTCTCTCAGTTAGGAAATTTGGTAGGCTAAAGAGCTCGTATCATCTTGTTACTGCTATTCCTTGTTAGTAATCAGTATTTTGTATCTTTAAGCTCGAAGATATGAATTTATCTCAAATTTAAAATATTATGACGATTGACCTACACATGTCATACAGAGGAAGAATAATGAGAGCTACGATGGCTAGGGAATTATGAAGGTTCTTCGTGTCGTCTGAAGTTGGACAGGGGGTGAAGAATGAGCCAGCGGCTAGTTTAAGCGAAAGAAGCTTGACTCCACTTTCTCTCGGTGGTTAACGAAACTGGCAGGATGTCCTGGTTACCCCTTGTCATCTCATAGAAGCTGAAGTCTTCTGTGGAAGCTTTGGGATAGAAGACTGGAGCTGTCTAGGTAACATCAAGGGGTAGCCCAAGTTTTAGAGCATGGCTTCGAGACAGACGACTAGATAATACCGCCAATATTTATTTACTCTTCTCCTTTAATCATACCATCTCATCAGTTAATACCTAACGATTCTAAATCGGATTAAGTGCCGTTACGTTACGATTCTCAATTGTGAATCACTGCCAAGTCGGTTACAGGTAATTACCTAGCATTAGATCGTATAGACCGTCGTTTTCTCGGAATGTTCGACGTAACGAGATGTTTCGGCCTTCTAATCGTAATAAGCACTATTATCGCAAACTCGTGATGAGATCCTCTATGATCTATTTTTCCCTCTCGCCCCATTTTTACAATGCTAACCACCGCCTTTTACATAGCGCATACTTTCCAATCATTCACCCATACTTAATTCATTGGAGACAATGGATTAGGCGAGCAATGAAAACGATCTTGAGGCGAAAATGACAGGGTGTATGTGTCATCTGCAACAAATCGAAAGCATTTATTATACGATTTTCTTTAGCAAGTGGCATATTTGATCTAGTCACATGGTGGTAAATACTAGCAGAGAATGAAAGAATGAGATTGATACAGGTGCTTTTGATAACAAGGTATGTCTCCGGCTGATTTATAAGTCGGTGATTTATAAGTCAATACTGATACCGGAGAGAAGGATAACACCGACTCTGATTATCGAGCTTTGGGGTTGGCTTCGCGGATCTATCGTCATACCCCTCAGATATGGCGACATCCTCCGTGATCTATAAGCCGATCCGGACGACCCAGAGTCCACATCATGAACTTCCTACAAGAACGGCACGGGCATCCGCGAAGGAGCTTGACCTAGGATAGAGAGTAGAGAGTAGAAAGCAGACACTATACCTAGTAACCATGGCTGAACAACAACAGAAGAAGCAACTGCACCTAGGCGCTTTCATGCGCCCTGTGAGTTTGCACACTGGCGCGTGGAGATATCCAGGTGCCTATCCCGATGCCAACTTCAACTTTCAGCATATCAAGTCATTCGCGCAAAAGTTAGAAGCTGCCAAGTTCGATGCCTTCTTCATGGCCGACCATCTAGCTGTGTTGAACATGCCGATCGAAGCTCTTCGGCGAAGTCACACCGTAACATCATTCGAGCCATTCACTCTGCTATCAAGTCTAGCCGCCGTGACCGATCGCATTGGTCTCGTTGCTACCGCCTCGACAACTTACGACCACGCTTATCATATCGCGCGACGCTTTGCGTCCCTCGACCACCTGAGCGGTGGACGTGCCGGTTGGAACATCGTCACAACTGCCAACCCCGACTCGGCGCGCAACTTTGGTCAGGCGGAGCATAAAGAGCACGGCGAACGCTACGCTCGAGCTCGTGAATTCTACGACGTAGTGACGGGACTATGGGATAGTTTTGCTGACGATGCCTTCGTACGCAACGTCGAAACTGGCATATTCTTCGAACCCGAGCGGATGCATGTGCTTGACCATCACGGGCCCGAGCTCGACGTTAGGGGTCCCTTGAACATTGAGCGACCTCCTCAGGGGTGGCCGGTGATCGTGCAAGCTGGACAATCAGAACCCGGGAAACAATTAGCTGCTGAGACGGCCGAGGTAGTGTTCTGCGCCCCGCGGACTCTTGAGGCCGGCAAGCAATTTTTCAAGGACGTCAAGGGACGGCTTGCCGCGGTGGGTCGCAAACCCGATGATATGAAGTTGCTGCCTGCCGCCTTTGTGGTCATTGGAGATACTGCCGACGAGGCTCAAGCGAAACGACTGAAGCTAGACAGCCTTGTTCACTATGACAGCTCAGTCGCCTCGCTCTCTATTGCACTTGGTTGCGACGCTTCCAAGTTGGACCCAGATAGCCCTTTACCGACAGATCTTCCCGAGACGAATGCAAGCAAGTCAGGTCGTGAAGGAGTTCTGAAGCTCGCGGCAACAGAGGGACTGACTGTTCGCCAACTTGCACAGAGATATGGCGGTTATTCAGGTCTCGCTTTTGTTGGTACAGTAGAGACGGTCGCTGATGAAATGGAGCAGTGGCTCGTACAAGAGGGCTCGGACGGTTTCAATGTCGTCTTTCCCTTCTTGCCCCAAGGTCTCGATGATGTCGTTGAACGCTTGATCCCTGAGCTACAGCGACGAGGCATCTTCCGGAAGGATTACGAGGGAACGACTCTACGTGAACACCTAGGTCTCAAACGCCCTCAGAACAAGTTCTTCCCCTGATTACAGGGGGCGGGCGATAATAGTTCCAATTTACCAGACACATTAATTGAGAATATGATATTAGTTAAAACGTAAAGGGTAAATTATCATCAGAACTCTATCGTCTTTGACACGTTCGAAGCCACAGTGGACAGACTATAGAAATACAATTCCCTTAACGAACCAAAACATCCCCATCTATATCATCGTGACGGAGTTACCATTCACGATGAACCCCCATACATCTAGGTATCGTAGAAAATCGCAAGACCTAAGATGAGCCCTATAAATCGATCCCGTAATGTTCCCGATATGTTTGATCATGGTGCTAGAGTAAGGATTATGCTCCAAATGCTAATCTGTTAGCTATTTCCCTACGCCATGTCTTTTGATAAATACATACAAGGGTCAATAGGATGAGGCTCAGGTGGAGGAGGATCATTTTTATCGGAATTTTCGTTAGGATTTCCTGGAATGCCGTAATGATCTTTTTCTTTGACTAGTGCCATGATTTGTAACGATGTTTATCGCAGGATAGTTATAATTATTGGTAGCTGTCTTCTGATTCTCGGTTCAATTTGGGATCAAATGAAGTGTTGTTTAGTTTAGTTTGTGGTTTTTGTCAAGAATTCTACTTGGGGGACAACTTGAATATATAGACTATCAAAGTACATGGATATTTGGCACGTAATGCTACGCAATTGAGTTCATTCTACCTTTTGCGACGACTCGCAAGCGCCGTGATGTCGTAGAAGACCATGTTCGCACTTCAGTGTAAAGGCGCGACTAGTTAATAGCGAACCCTTCCATGCCCTGCGCAAATGCGAGGAATGAGTCATAAGTTCCAAGGTTTATGATAATTACCTTTCAAAATTGAAACTTTTTATTAGATTATTACTTAAATATTATAAACTAACTATACTTACCTACCTAGGTACTTAACCCAGTCTGTTGTCTTTAGTAAACATAGGTATTATTCTGCCTACCTGGTAGTTACCTCTTAAGTCCTAGGTAGTTTACAAGTTATAATACAAACTACAGACACAAATGCCATTAAATAACCATTTACTTTTTAATTCATTCATCAACGTAGTGATCGTGTTAAGTAATTAGCTTCAAAACTACATAAGGTCATAATTAGTTAGGTAGCTTCGCAAAAAATTTATATGTATTTCTTTAAGTCCTTAAGACAAAACTCATACTAAGTTTTAAGCGTGTTTTATCTATACTTTGATTATAAAACACTAAGACATTAAATCCCGAGAAAAGAATTGGTGTTTTAATAAAAACTCTTGTTTTGCCCCTTTTTAATATCGTTAAACTTAGGTACTTACCTAGGTAGGGAGAGGTGGTAGGATGACTTTCGCTTGAAGTCACATGTACTTTGACAAGTCCCCGTTGAGTATAAATTTCTAGTCCCAACTCTCGCACATAGGTAAGGTAACTACCTATATATCTCTATATCAGTATTAATTGGGCTGTACATAATGCCCTTTGCCTCTCGGTTGGTCGTTATGACCCTTACATCACGGAGTCTTTCTGTCACAGATCTGGGCTACCTTGGGGGATTCCGTAGCGTCATCTTTATCCGATCATTTCACAGTGCTTCTACATGAAAAACTCGAACTGGTAATGGATCTGCCCACTTATGTGAGGGCTATCTGGTGATAATGTCACATTGGTGCTGACCACGGCGCATTTGCGTCGGAGGAGTTACAGTAGCTTATAAGTGAAACCCTCCATTAGCCTTAGGAGTGAATCACATCAAGCCTATTGGTGGAATTATAGGCTGACAGAGAAGAAAAGTGCAATTTTATGTAGGGTTTCGTCACTCATTTGCGCAACTCATCGGTTCGTCGCGCAAATGCGTGAGGCTCTAAGAAATCGGCTCAGGTAGGTGGGTAGTAAGCCGACTTAGATATAACATTGAAATACAAGCCTCTCCCAAAGTAAATCAGCAATGTTACTAAGTAAGAATCTTGCATTTATTTTTGATCAACTTCTAGGGACATAGAAGAAAGATATGGAACCCTCGTCGCGAGATTTAAATACACCTTGCTTGCCGGTCAAACCAGTCGAAAATACTCTATTAACCGCAGGATACCGACCCGAAGCAAATAAGAGCACCAGTCTGCCTACCCTGGCACGGATTAAAAGCTTTGAGCACCGGTTTCGCACCTCCTCGGCTAGGTCCGATACTTCTAGCCTCGCCGACAGTGTATTCGACCATTCCCCAGCCGCAACTGTATGCTCGGCGATAAGCTCAATTTCACTTAGGGAGTACAATTTCTCAGAGGCACGTGCTGCTGAGCTGCGCGAAAATACATCTAGTTGTCGTGGCAGCAGTAATTTGTCTCGCCTGCCGGAATCAAGGTAAGTAGAACTTTTCCATCAATCGAGTCACCCTTTTCCTATCTATACTCATAATCCACAATATAAAGACGACTTACCATGGGGATACATAGGGACTTTCCATCTTCATCATCTTCGAGTCTCAAAATACCTCAAAATTCGGTCGAAATTCCTACAGATGGTCCTGTAAACAATATATCTAAAGACCAACCAAATTGTGATATCTATAACCACCGTCAGGAGAGGCCCGACGACGCAGAGAGCGAACTTGATAACTTTGACACCGAGGACGAAGACAACGAACACAATGAATGGAGCGGAGAACCTGATAGGGTAGAGGCGGCCGTACTCGCTCACGTGGAAGATCTAGGGTTTGCTACTTGGTTGATTATGAAAATACACAGAGATCAGGTTCACAGCGAAGCTCAGATGATTGGCGGCTGGCAGAAAGGTATGCTATATTGCCAGGCATCCCCGGAGTCTGGTGGGGGTCGACAGTCATATTCGAACTCGGATGGAAGTGAACCTTCTGCAAGTCCTCGTAAGCGGAAACGGCATTACGTTTCCAACGACAAAGACCCTGATGATGCAGATGGAGAGGAGAGGCATGGCGGCGAGGGTGGTAGGTCTCCCGAGGACTATGATGAAGGGGGAGTCTCACGAGAACCCAGTTCCCAATATGCTTGCCCCTTTAACAAGTCAGATCCAGCCCGATTTTGCGTCAATCCCAATACTGGAAATCAATTCCGAGTGTGTGAGTCAGGGTTTAAGTCTATTCAGCGGCTAAAGTGAGTCCACTCATCATGACATCGGATAACGCGATACTGATGCCAATACTAGGGAACATATCAAAAGAAAGCATGTACTCATTTACTGCAAACGTTGCTTCAAAGATTTCTCAGGCGATAAAAAAACACTCGCAGAGCGTATCGCCGAGCTGGACAACCATAGTCAACAGCCGGAGCATTGCGCCCTCAGCGACTCTAGGACGATAGATTTCAGTCTGGGACTGAGCCTGGAACGGTGGTGGCTGTTGGCGGAATCTGGCGGTAGGGGAAAGTCTTTGCGAAGGACATTTGATATGGAGAAATGGTTCAATATATGGAAAATAATCTACCCAGGGACGCCCCATCCCGACCATCCTTGTGAGTCCTCAGGTATAGGTAATAGACTGTTCTGATGCTGACATTTGAACTGCCTGGTAGGGGCTGAGCGAACCATCCACGGGTTGAAGCCACAACCGGTGTCAGGCAATAATCAGAATTTCCTTAACCTTTTCGAGTCGTCCCTAGACCATTATATCGATTCCGGGAACATTCGGTTTATGCCAGGAGAGGAACTAATTATGAAGGATCGCTTGAAATCATTGGTGCGAAAAGTATTTAACGTCCACATGAGTTTGAGTGAACCGCCATCTTTAGCAAACACCTCCTCCAATGGTCGAACGGAAACTCGAATAACCACAGCCTCGACGCCAATTCTGGAGAGTCAGGACGTGATGGCCGTGGCACAACGACAAATGTCAGATCCAATGAACAGCCATGGCAGCCAAGCATTGCGAGTGCCAAAGTCTCATCCAACCGTACCAATGGACATGAATGCGCAACCAAGATTTCCCATTCTCACACAGCATATTTCACCTAATATAGCCTTTGAACCATCAAATTTCCATGACTACGGAGGGGGCCAGTTGGCAAGAGTTCCAGCAGCTTTATCTGCCCCTCCTCAAGCCATGCCGCAACAGAGGTTCAATTTCTATGTGGGTGATGACTGGTCTAGCCTTCCATTCCATCTGTCAGAGAATCCCGAGGACCAGGACATCTTATACCTGCAGCAAGATGAGTCTAACTAGGCCTCGAAAATAGGACTTCACCCGTATCAATAGCCTCTCCTTTATTCTCTTTCTTATTTTCCCTCAGAAACCTTTCGAATATTCAACATACTAGTTCATGTTTAGACCCAATCTCAACTGACAGAGCAAGATGTAACTTCGGGGGGTAAATTGGGGGATGCCTGCGGATTTGAATCTTGAATTTTGTACTTGATAGCAGTTTTCTTTCATTGTCTACAGCGACACTAACCACGGCTATCTATAAAATGATTTTATGGTTATCGGTTTTCTTCATTTTATGCTGGATAGGTTCCATGAGAAGCAATTTGCTACGTCTTTACAAAATAATAGATCGTGTTTTTTTTAGCCGCTCCTCCGCTGCAGATGACGCTTCATCTTATTCCACAAACCATTAGGCCTTGCCTCCCCTTTCATGTCCTCATACACTGGAATTTCCTCTTCCACGCATACTAACACTACCCTACCAGGTTGGTCCTCGGGCCAGAACTCCATCGTCACTACTGACACGTTCTCTAATTCTTCTTCAACCTCCCAACCCTCGCCCCCTTTTTCTGTATACCCACTTTTAATCATAGATACAAGGGGCACAAAAACATCCTCCCTCACCGCATCACCGCATAACCCACCGTCTTCATCAGCACCGTCGCATCGAAAAACAACATCGTGGCCAAGGACGCGACAGCACGAGTGCAGCGGACACATCTTTCCACCCTCGGATGGCGGGACCCTATGCCCGCACACGTGACTCTCCCGCTCCGCGGCGTCGAGGCCGAGGAGCTCGTAGTGGTAAGCGGCATGAATGTTCTGGTATAGACACATGGTGACTGCTTATCCAATGCACGCACTGGAATAATTCGTAATTCTCTCACCTAGAAGAGCGACGTTGATCAATGCCGCCGAAGAGCTTACAATTAAATGGCGGGAGTAGAAAGGACATTTACAGCAGACTAAGATATTGTTACTACCTATGCATGTCTTTCGGCTCGTTCCTTATCTTGTAATCCGGCGAACAAAGGACTGTTCGCTATTGTTTTACGAATGGACTCAAGGGTGGCCTAACAGCACGCATGTGATGTGTCATAATAGTGTGAAAACCAAATGCAATTCATACGCCACGGACAAAGACACATTGCCTTCACGATGCCTTTGCGAAGAATCCTCAACTTAGAAGTAAACCTAAGCCCTAATACTACACTAAAAACACTAATCCCTAGTGTTGCAAAGACTCCATGTCACTCCCCATCCTAATGCCTTTCCTTTTGTGGCGCTCCTCCAAAAACTTAGTCATCGTCGGTGTAGCGGGGACCAGCAGCCGGCGTCTCTGCGTTGTACACGCCCGGTGTAGGAGCTCCGTAATATCCGCTAGAAGAGGCAAAACCGCTCGCTGCCGGTGTAGGAGCTGCAGCGGCGGGGGTAGGTGCGGAGTCGGCTCCCCAGCCGCCGCTTTGCCAACTGGCGCCGGGAGTAGGTGCATTCATCGCACCAGGTGTGGGCGCATTATACGCACCGGGAGTCGGAGCGTTCATGGCACCGGGTGTAGGGGCACCCAAGGGACCAGCACCCGGAGTTGGCGCGTCGTAAGCATTCGATGACCCGCTCGCACCAGGTGTGAAGCCCCAAGTTTCGCCCCCGCTGGCTCCTGGAGTAGCTGCTGAGGCGCCGTATGGCGTCTTCGAACCCCAGTTGTCACCACCACTTCCGCTGTAGGCTGGCGTCTTCGACCCGTGACTGAAATGATCAGGCGCTGGCGTCTTGGCGCCCGACGACCAAGCAGGTGTGCGACTACCGGAACCGTAGGAGGTTCTGCTTCCGTCGTAAGGATTGACCGTGCGGGAACCATCAGCAGCCCACGCCGGCGTCCGACCACCATCGCCACCCCTGCCCCACGCAGGAGTACGTCCACCACTTCCTCCGGCCGACGGGGTTTTCCAAGCGGGGGTTCGTGACGAGGCGGACCCCACAGGTGTGCGACCTCCGCTCCAATCTGCGTTCCCTTGAGAAGGCTTTCCGGAAAACCCGCCTTGGCCGGGACGACGACTGTCATAGTTTTTGATTTCACGCCCAGTAACACTGTCGCGGACCGTAAGATCGCCCTTCAACACACTAATGACCTTACCCTTAGAGTGTATCTCGACGCGAGCATGCGTATCCGTAGTGTCCCTGACACGTCCAAGGGTACCTTTCCAGCCACCCTTTCTTATCGTGACCGTCTGGCCAACCAGCTTGTCTCGCCCATACGAGACTTTAGGAGGTGGCATATCGCCCCTATCTCCGTTCGGGTTCAGCTTTCTTGCTGGGTTCATGACGTTCAGATCTGGACCAGAGCTGCCGGCATTGACACGACCGCCCTTTGCCGATATGGTAGAAACGTTGCTCACTTTGGACACAAAGATACCGGCATTTTCGGTGGTAGTGTTCGTGTGACAGAATACGTAAGTACGGTAAATGTGAACAATCTTGCCTTGACGGCCCATACCACCATACTCCTTTACCACATCGTCGGGTCTAATCTCAGAGCCGTTACGGTCGGCGGCGACAGCAAGCTTGCGCTTGGGCAGTTTGTTGGCGATCTGAGAAGGCATGACTTGTCTTGTATCGCCGTTCTGGTCTAGTACAACCAAGGTCTCGCGGTCGACCTTGACAATGCAACCGACAGTCATTGTGTCGAGCTGGACAAGGTCAAGCAGCGAGTACTGGCCTAGAGATCCCTGACCACCAATATCGCTTGCTTCTCGAAGATCCTTGCTGAACACTGTAATCTCGGTTGTGGTTTGGTCGGTTAAAAGGGTGACACGATCCTCGGAGATGTTTACGACCATACCGACTTCGTCGCGGTACCGACTTCCACCAATAACCTTGACGTGATCACCGGTTCGGAATTGCTTACGAAGACCCTTTGTCGGCACCTCAATTGTTTGCCCGATAAGATCACCTTCGGTGACTTGAATCGTAACAATATCCGCCTGAACATTGGTTGCTTTACCAACCACACCTTTCTGCTCGCCTTCGTAGACCTCGACTACATCGCCTGGTAGATAGGTGACATTGGCATTGCTGTCTTTGAGACTGGCAGCGAGGGACTTCAGATCGATATTCTCAACTCCGTCTTCGCCTCCAGACGCGAACTTAGTGACCTCCTCCAGCGATGGGTTGACATCGGTAACGATTAAGTGCTGAATCTTGATGTCTTTGACTTGGAAGCCCTTTTCGAACTCGTCACCGTTGTAATTCCAGGTGTTTGTCTGGCTACTGTATTGAAGAGTGCGTGGGTGTCTCTTCCGGGCTTCGACCTCACTAAATAGTCTCTGCGGAGGCCGTGGCCCCATAACCGGACGCTTACGCTTCTTGTCGGCAGCCGAAATAGACTCGTCTCGTAGTCCGTAGTCGAGGCGAGGAATGAAGCGTACCCTAGCATCAAGACCGTTCTCTGTGATATCGAGAACCTGTGCGAGATCTCCGGAATGCTTCGCGGGCCTGCGGAGTCGTACCCAGGCGCCGGGTTCCAGGGTAGGAGTCTTCTGGACTCGCATGAGATCTGGTCTCTCCTTGATATCGACGAGGATAAGTTTAGTACGGGGGTAAACGTTCATCATGTCTTCCAGCGCCATCATCACGTCGCTCTGTCGGGGGGCTTCGACGTAGATGAGACCTTTCATGATAGAACTAGGACCACCTCGTTCGAAAGCTGCCGTGATAGCTAATTGATCCTTAGTGTTGTGGCGCTCTATCACTCGTTTCATGATAGACATGATGACTTCGCGCTCCTTGCCCTCCTTACATCGAACACCCCAGATACCTGGATCGTCGACGCTTGGGAGAAGAAGTCGCTGGGGAACAATGGCGGAATCTCCGAGACCCCTCGCAGCCCGACGATTTCCGTACTTGCGCACGTAGCCTTCAGCTGCTCGCTCGAGATCTTCTTGTGTAACAGCATCACGCTGACGGTCGAGTTCTCGATGTCGTCGGTCATCGTCTAGTCGGCTCTGCTCGCCGAAATCACCTGGCTCCTCGTGTTCGATAAAGCCCTCATTCTCTTCTGCGGCTTCTTCATCATCTTCGCCTTCGTCCTCGTCATCAACTTCGGCTTCGATATCGACAAAGACGTTTCGCTTCTCGCGACGTCGCTTGCGACGATGGGTCTAGGCAATTATTTAGTTAGGCATCGATTTCTGTGACATGAAATGAAAAAGATTTGAACGCGGCAAATGGGTAATGATATGACTCACCTGAACTTCATCCTCTTCATCTTCTTCATCCTCGTCCTCTTCTTCGTCATCATCATTCCCGCCGGCTACGTCGCCTTCACCATCATCCTCGTCTCCTTCGTCATCGTCTCCATTGTGCGCAGGAGATGATTTACTAGGCTGCTTCGACTTCTCATTGCGGCTGTGGTTGCCCTGATTCTCGTCGTCGCTGAAGTCGGCAGGAGCTGGATTAAAATCCTCCTCGTCCTCAGACTCGGGTAGGTCGTGGTCGCGTGGATCACTCATTGTGTCGAGTGATCGATCGCGTAAATTAAATTGTGGTCAGTTGTAAGAAGAGAGGTGGTTGATGCGAAGATAAAAAGGTAGAGAAAGGAAGGAAGGTTTAGAAGATAGTTGAAGGTTGGATGAATTTCTTTATGATGAATGTATCAACAGTCGGGAACGTGCTCAATCCCTAGGTTAACTCTGGCGATTGAAAGCTTGGGATACTCTAGTCTTAATTGGGGTTAGTATATTTGAATTAGGTAAAAGGTGGGATCATAAGTGGCTGTGGCAGCTGGATATGACTGGTCCTTGTACATATAATGCGGAAGTCACTGTGGCAGTGCGGTCAGTGTGGTGTGGGTACGTACCTACGTGGTGACTCCAACAGGAAAAAGAATGTGGCTAAAGCCAGTGTTAGAAACCTGAGGCTTAAACAATCGCGCAAAATGAACAACCACCAAGATCACAAGGGAATAGGTCGGGGGACTTACTGCCGCAGATTTTTCCTCCGCCAGGGCTTTATTTGCCAAGGGGAAATGGTAGTCGAATAGCTTGGCCCAATACCAGATTTGATGATTGACCTATCGTAAACGAAACAATAGAGTGTGCGTCCGAGCCTCCTAATCGTACGGAATATCGTCTATGTGTAATAGACGTTATTCTGTACTGGTAAGGGTAAACTCGTGTGTAAATTATTGATTGATCTAAGTTCTTAAACTAACTAAGATTTGCGCGCGATCTGAGGTTATCTTAGCAGCCAACGCTTGCCACCGCAGGTGGTCCAAGCGTTGCTGCGGAAACCCTCAGATCGGGGATCCACAAGAGGATCAAGTGTGAGATTTATGTACCTACTAGGTACATTGAAGTTGATGTTGAGAAGGGGGAGAAGAAAAAAAAGGATAATAGCCCTGGAGGTTTAGAATATGTTTTCTACAATTTGCTGAAATGGTCGGACCATGTCTACACCACTAAGGTTTGCTATAAGCACATATAGAAATAAGCGCTACTACTACCTACATATCCATCTCTAAGAAACGAAACAAAGAACACAATTAGTGGACTTGAGTACTAAAGATGAATATAATTCTTCTTACGGTTATCCTTAGTACGACTCTCCTATTTTATTCGCAGATATTCTCATTCCAAGACAGCTATTTGTTCACTTTCTAGTCTTCCTACCTTGGCATGTGCCTTTCCTAGGACTTTTATAGTATGTGACCTCACAGAGCACACGTAGAAACCCACAACTTAATATCTGAACTATAATGTGGGCTGTCTTCTCATTATACCGAAACCGGCCCTACATCCCTATGGACTACCGACCACCGACCTTAATAACCTCATGCCGTGCCTTCTGCCTACCGATCCATCCAGCAGGGGTATTCTGCCTGCTCTCCCAGGTAATAACTACTAATATACAGGATGAAGCTTGGTGTATGAGAAGTGGGGGGGGGGGGGGGGGGGGGGGGGGGGGGGGGGGGGGGGGGGGGGGGGGGGGGGGGGCGGTGAG
>MU405409.1:28201-49981 GCA_022836615.1 Annulohypoxylon bovei var. microspora
TCCCTCCCTACCCAACCCCCCGGGTTATTCCCCCGGCCCCCCCAGTTAAACACACAAAAACTCACGGTTTCCGTTTGTTGTATGAGACCACCCCCCCCCCCCCCCCCCCCCGCCCGATGATTTGTGTCTAAAGGCAAGGCTTCTGCCTTTCTCGCATCAGAAAATGAATCGGCTCCCTTGTTTTCTCCGAAGTCTACTCTAACGGACAATAGACTTTCTCCTACCCTGGCATGCCCTTTACTAACAGACTCTGTGAGTTTGTTCGTAACCAAAACATGATGCAGGCCCGAAAACAAACGCCTTGCTTCGTAAATGCATATAGCGATCTAGAGGGTAATGCCAATCTAAAGATTCTCGCTCGGGATTACGTCTGGCATGGGAATTTTCATCATGATACTTCGGTCAACTGCGTGAACCTCCACAGATTGGAACTGAGCATCTCAAATCTTTACGCCCCAAACACCTCTTCCGCCGCTGACACCAAGCCATTCGCCATCACCATCGCTATTGCGGAGTGGTGGGGCCCAGCCTAGATTGCCGACTTCGTAATCACACTGCCAACTAGCGACAGGGGTAAGGTGTTTCTCGGCCGATCCGACACCGTTTGAGGGCAAGCTGCTAGTAGGAGTACTGTTTACAAGATCCCATAGCAGAACTTGGCAGTCATCGCCACCCGAGGCGAGTAGTCCTCTCCTCCCCGGTGACCATTCCACCGAGCTTACAGAACCGCCATGGCCCCGTAATTCTAGTAGAGCCTGTCCAGGATGTCGTACATCGAGGATTCGGATGACGTTTGAATCTTGCGCGAACGTCGCTAACATATAAGTATCATGGGGCGAAGTTGCCAGCCTTAATAAGGGCGGTGCGTGCGACATAGTCTGCTGAGCTAAGGTAGGACTTATCCTGCCGCCATTCGCATCTACAGTATTGTTAGCAAATGTCGATAAATAGAAGAGCGTGGTAGAAATCATACCCCGGTCGTCCTTGGCAGTTGGTTCATAGATAATAGTGCTATGTTCCAAGCTACGGAGGTCGAACATTCGCACACTTCCGTCTTGTCCACAGCTGACGAACACGTCCACACTATTGGCACAAAATCGAACATCGTAGACTTCCTTATCGTGAGCAATTAGTTGGGTCTTGGCGGTCAGGGACGGAATATCCCAAATGGTACAAGTTGTGTCAATGCTAGAGGTAATAATTAGACTTGGGGAAACGGTATTCCAGTCCAACGACGTGAGAGGGGCGGTATGGTCCGGAGTCTTTGAATTGGACAGCAACGCCAGCGGCGTGAGCTTGTTTATAGGCGCACCTAGGGCTGATTTATTAATCGAGTTTGAGTGCGCTGTCTGAGCATCCGCCGGCAGAGACCAAAGCCGAAGATGATCGCCGGAGGTGGCTAGAAGATCGGTAGATTGCTTTTGGGACGAGGGAGGCTCCCACAGGAGACGCGTCACAGGGTATGAATGGGTTGCTTCCGCAACCTTTGTAAATTCCATGCTATACTTAGACGAACCAGGTGTATATATATCAGAAGGGGTACTGATGATCTGCGAATCGAGGATTTGGATCTAGAAAACGAGTCGGTTAGTGGATCGTGAACATAAAAGCTTAGAATATTCGGGGCGTTGGCATACAAAATTGTGCCCGTCTTCCAGGTAGCTTCCGATGGCGACCTTGCCAGCTCCTCTGTCCCGAGGAGCCCATTTGCACCAGTCAAATGCGTAGAGAGCCCAAGGAGCCAAGTAATTGCTCGTGGATGGTTGGGCATTGACAAGCTCGTATCCTAGGGTACCCGGCGGACCATCGGACAGACTTGAATCGGCTCGCGGCCTGATGTCTGCTAGACCAAGCGGCGTATTAGAGATGTTGCGCTGCGACCCCGGGGCGCCGTACTTGGCATCTTGCGGCGACATGTATTGGGACGAGGGGCCAGCAGCAGATCCTCCGGGTGTAGTAGGCGTGTAGGGTGAATAAGAGGTGGCAGGATTCTCGTAAGGAGCCGCAGGACTAGATCTCGAGTAGCCGTGCGATAAGCTCAAAGAAGGTGGCTTCGATGGTGAGGAGTATTCGCTCGGGGAGTGTTGTATTGCGCCAGACATGGTGGGTAGGGTGGGCGCGGTATTAGCACTCATGGCGGGGGGACGACCAGGGCCTAATCCTCCAGGTTGAAGAATGTTGGGCACACCGGAATTTTGGTATTGAGGATTGACGGGTTGCGATGCGGGCTGATCGAGCTTGATGTGCGGGCCGGAGGTGGTGAACTCTCGCGGGGAGATTTGTCCGCTGTGGCTCATGGTGGGAGAAATATGGAGTTCGTCGTGTTGTGAGCCATAGGTATTAGTTCGTCTCGGGGCGGCTCCGTACTGCCCTGGCTGGTTCATGTTGGATGCGCTAAACAGCAGTCGCGACAAAGCTGCGAGACACTCTGGCTTGGGATCGACCGCTATTGGCCCGGTTTGCGATGAAAGGGCGAGAGAGTGAAAGGGATATAAAGTATGTAGAAACCGCAAAGGAGAAAGAGTTAACAGGAAGAGGACCGGTCGCTCGAGTTATCGACTTATCAACTTATCGACTATCGACCTCGATATCTCGATGTCGACGTCAATAATCGATATCACTACTTAGTAAAGTAATGACTTGGGAATGTCGCAAGCGACTTGGAAGTTGGGTTGACAGTCAAAATGCTGGAATATTTTTTTCCCCTGCAGAATTCGCGACGTCGGGCGGAAGAGGGCCTGGTTGGGCTCTGCGGCTCCTGCTCGTGGCACTACCACTTATTTCTAACCCTGCGCTGCTGGGCTCCAGCTGGGTGTCGTTCTCGTAATGCTGCTACTGTCAATGCCAATGCCAATGCCAATGCCACCCAATAATATTGGAGCAATACTAATAAAGACGACGACTAAAGACTTGATGTTTAAGTCGCAGTTGATGAGGAGATATAAAACTGATAATATTATTGATATGTTTGTGTGCCTGCGCCTATGTCACTGACACTGGCTAGCTTGCGCTACCTCTAGATGCCAATTAGCAATTCCAGTTACGAGTGTGAACAAGTTCGTCAATCAATTGGGGGGACGGAGAGATTGATGGTTGAGGAAGTATCCAGGTGCCAGGGCCCAGGTGGGATCCCCGATCTTAGACGCTAATCCCAGGTACTTTCGTACATATAGTACAAAGTACCAAGTACCGTCTCAAGGTCAACTTCCCCTCACTGCCCTCATTACGACCAAAGGTTCAGTACCTGAGTGATGCTAGTGCAAGCCATAAACTCAATTTTGGCACCTGGTCAGTCATCCGAATTACGTGTAGGTACCTTAGTAGGTACTCTATACAACTATATACCTGTCCAGATACCTGTCCAGATACCTGTCCAGATACCTCCAGGGGTACATCCATAGTATTAAAGTTATTGTATTTGTACCTAATCCTAGAGGACGTAGCGGTTCAAGATAAACTTAAAGAGAACTCAATCATCATCTAGTGAACCTGTTCGCCTTGTTTGCATAAGTGCACATTCGCTTTTATCTGACCAAGTCAATATCGAAATGTTACAAATGTAAATAAACAACTTCTTCTCCTTTTTCCTTCCTTCTTTTTCAACTAGAAGGTCAATATTGAGGACGAAAGACACGATATTCATACTCGCACTCGGCATCGGCAAACATCCCACATTACGAAGTACCTAGTTACGAGAAATATCTCCGATTTATAAGAGACATTTTAGACCGAGGCTCTAGGTATCTTCTAACAATACCTCAATACCTACATTTACATGAAAACTTGTCTGATTTTTCTAGTCTTAATTATACTTGTCTACCAATTCTGTCTCGGACAGAAATACGTTTCCCCAACAGAGCTATATCGACTTCATTGTAGGTCAAAGAATTACCTCAAGGCTCTAGCTCTAGCTCTTTCTTTCGTCACGCCACCAGTTCTCCCGCGAGGACTCATTCTTGGTACCAAGGTAATAAACGGAGCTTATCTCGGCAAGAGAATCTCTCGTTTATATATCTTACCTACCTGGGTATCTACCGAAGCTTTTACTACTGCCGCCAGTTCGTTAAGTTATATTACTTTTCAATCTTATAACTGAACTGCTCATTCGTCTCCATGGCCTGTCCAAATGCTACAATGGGAGACGATCTCCCGTCACTCCTTTTATTACCCCCGCCTCCACATCCCGCAACCCGGCTCACTCTTAACGCCGCATATGAACCTCCTCTCAAAGCCGCCATCTCAAAATTGAAAAATGGAAGAAGCGGAAAGAACGGCGCAACTTTGATCGCCTGTTTGGTATCACCTATTCTCACGGGAAATTATGTGCGATACAAGTCGCTTTCTTGGCCTCATGTCCAATCTATTCTAGCCGATCTTTACAGCATTATATCCGTCATCTGCGTTCAACTATCAGTTCCTACAGATATCCACGCCGGTCCGGGATCCGTAGACATCCGGGTGGTTTTAATCGACCATGATTTATCTAAGCCGCCAATAATCGATTCAAAACGAGCGATAGAACCGAATAATACAGTAATAGTCAACCTTCCAACCTTTGTATCGGCCTATCATCCTTGGCGATATATATTCCATGCAAATAACGAACCTGGTTATGAACTACTCTCGGCATACCTCAAATTATTTGAAGGCATTCAGAAGTTGAAGCAATCTCAGATTGTCGTCGTCGATGGTGGGCTTGCTTTATCCGTCGGATCACCGGTCCCGTCACAATTATCTCCCCAAACCATTACTCATCCCACCGTATGTTTGGGGGGTACATTTGATCATCTACATCCTGGGCATAAATTGCTCTTGACTGCTGCCGTTCTGCTGCTGAAGGTGCCTGAGAAAGGCGCACCACAGCCGTGCCGGTTTATCATTGGTATAACAGGGGATGAGTTGCTGAAGAGGAAAAAGTATGCCGAGTACGTGCAGTCTTGGGATGAACGTGCCACGAATACAATTGAATTTCTATCTTCGATACTCGAGTTATCTAGTAACGGCTGGAAGAAGGGCCAAGCTACTCAAATTACTAAGGACAGCGGAGAATTCGTCGCTCTATTCCGGAACAGCACTATCGAAGTTCGCTGCGTCGTTATCCAGGATGCCTATGGTCCAACTATCACCACCGAAAATATGGATGTCCTCGTAGTTTCGGGCGAGACAAGAGGCGGGGGAAACGCTGTGAATGAACGGCGGAAGGAACTCGGCTGGCGGCAACTTGAGATATTTGAAGTGGATGTGCTCGATGCTGAGGGAATCGTGCACAAGTCATCAGAAACGCGAGATTTTACCCAAAAGATAAGCAGCACAGCTATTCGGAAGCAAAAGGCCGAGTCTCGTGCTTAGTCTAAATATTTCGTTGCTACTAAATATTTGGCTACCCACTTGAAATATTACCGACGACACTCACATGAAAAGAGTCTGTCCTCCGTCAACCAGAAGGTCTGCGCCGTTGATATAACTTCCGGCGCGACTTGCAAGCGTCACGATGGCCCCCGACAGCTCATCCGGCTCACCCATCCTCCCCATTGGATTTCTGCTAGCCCATATCTTTCTGGCGTCGTCTAAGCCGTCGCCTTCATTCAATATAGTGTTCATGTATCCCGGGGAAATACTATTTACTCTAATTCCGTACCTCGCCCACTCTGCAGCTAGCGATTTTACCATAGCCACCACCCCGGCTTTAGACACGTTGTAGGAGACTTGAGGTT
Organism: Annulohypoxylon bovei var. microspora; assembly: GCA_022836615.1. Taxonomy (NCBI): domain Eukaryota; kingdom Fungi; phylum Ascomycota; class Sordariomycetes; order Xylariales; family Hypoxylaceae; genus Annulohypoxylon; species Annulohypoxylon bovei. The sequence continues at coordinate 33,916 of MU405409.1, forward strand.
GGGGGAAGTTGACCCTGTGTCCCGATATACTGGCTATGAATACCATGCTTCCCCTGATTTCACGCTCTACCATCGTCCGAGCGACCGCCCGAGCGACGAGAAAACCGCCAGTTGTGTTCACGTTCATTACGCGATTCCAGTCCTTTGCCGAAAAGCCTAATGCATGTCCACAGGCGACCATTCCGGCGAAGCTCAGTAGAGTGCTGACACTGCCTAACAGCTTGACTGTCTCGTCAACCGCAGCATTCACTCCGTCTTCATCCGTCACGTCAACCTTCAGAAACCGAATTTTGGCACCTGGGAAAGCAGACTCCAGCACCTTAACTCTGGCTTGTGCCTCCGTTGGATTCATGTCAAATATCATAAGGCCTTCAAGGCCATGGTCGAGAAGGGCGTTGCAGGCGGCAAAGCCGAGATCGCCGGCTCCACCGGTGACGATGGCATTACCCGTTATATGAAAACGCTCTTGGGCCCTACTTGTTGCCGGAATGTCGCGGGGTAAGGGCGGAGGCGCAGCCGATAGTGAGCCCGGAGAACCGTCTCCTAGGGAGATCTGGGGTAGCACCCTTGTTTTGAGATCGGATCTTTCGGTCGTCATCTTAGTGTAGGTATCGATGTGATGGCAATAATATAAAGCACGATGAAAAGTTATAGTTCATTCATATCAACAATATGCTGAACCATGACCTTTATATTTACGTCAGAGACTGCGGGGTCGGTTCTTAACCGCAAGCTGATTGCGCAGCTCGTAGACTCTCGTGAAGATGGGTCTTCTCCGCTCCGATCGTGGCCTTCGAACTTGCGAGATCGGTGGGGGACTTCTATACGTCTTTCCCCGGATGCAGGCTGCTGGCGCGTTCTTATCATCCCACAGCGGTTGCCCAATGCCTGTCCACGATCCCGCTAATACCTACAGATCAGTGAAGGAGATCCGGGGACCCGTTTGACCTATTCAGTATTCCCCACGTCCCCAGATCTTGCTCTATTATGGGGCCGCGTCAACTGAGTATACAAACACCAAGGTTGGTGTTTTCTCCGTGCTATGTCCTTTCTCTATCTCCTTGTTCGGTTCGGATTACTTTGATACTTGGAATACTTAGTACATATAAAATTCTTCATATACCTATTACTTATTTCATAGATCTCATATTATAGATACCCAATCAAAGAATGCTACGTATCAAACACCCTCTCATATTTACATCCGGATTACTAATAGATTGTACGGCAACATACTTCTTAATTAGAAGGCGTATATTATGTGTGTCCTTACCTAGGTATCATCCTATATTTCTGACGAACCTCGCGATTCATCACGGACCCGAGAAAGGGTATGCTAGTCAACCTCTAGACTACGATACAGGAACCTTTTGGATACTAGAATACGTAGATTCAAATCTGCCAGGGAGATGATCTCAAATCATGGCGTTACCTAGTATGACCTAAAGGGGTCCACAGGTCTAGAAGTTGCAGAACGAGAAGTCATTCTAACGGCATATCATTTATTAGGGTTCAGATTTTCAAAATACGTATTATGCACTATACGTATTATACATGTATTAATACCGTATAATGATTCACTATACGTATAACAGATCGGAAAAACTAGGCGGCCCCATTTATAAGTAGTGGATATGCAATATTTTTAAAACATACCCCCCCAAATACCCACTTAAGAGAACATTTTCAATTGATCGCAGTCAATTATTTCAACCACTTAAATCAATTCAATCGCATATTAAAAAATAAATAAAATTCAATAAGACAATAATAATCGTATTAAAAGTAAAATAAACCTTATAATTATATAAATAATAACGTAGTAGTGATGAAAAATCCATTATACCTAATTATACAATTCAAAATACAATTTTGTATGCGTATAATGGTATAATGCACGTATTGTATTTAAATACCGTATTTTGAGTCAAAATACGTATTTTGCCGACCCCTATCATTTATAGGGCAGGATGGGTTGGAAATCAACGTCATTCATTTTATAAACCTAACTCTAGACCCTAGTCGTCATATCATGCATGTGCTAGACAGTCATCAAGCGGCAGACCCCCTACGAACACAAATCATCCGCATCACCCCGCCCAGCATCCTTCCCACTCTCGAACGGCGCCACGGGCTCAGCACAAGGACCCTCATTCCAGCCGTTGTAGTACAGATTCATCCAGCTCCCCGCATCCGTCCCATTCCCGCCCGTCGCCGTAGCATTGCCCGCGCCCCCGACCAGCATCTCGCCGACCTTGCCATTGGGGCACAAGCTCGGCGTCTCCTCCTCCTCCTGCGCCACGGCCGCGGCCGCGGCCTCGGCGCCCGGGCCGCCGGTGTGGTAGACGGCCTCGCAGTCGCCGCGGCCCCAGGGGTCGAAGCCGCCGGGCAGGTGCGCGTCGGGGGCCTGCGTGTAGACGGGGACGAAGCGCCAGGCGACGCAGTTGAAGATGGACGCGCACTGCGCGCAGCAGTCGAGCTTGTCGGACACGGCGCCCACGGTCACGGTCGCGGTCGGCAGGTCCGTGCGCGCGGGCGCGAAGCCCGCCGCGTTGGCCAGCGCCGACGGCGCGCAGAAGTTGGGCACCGTGGCCGTGGGGTACGCGCCCGCGATCGAGGTGCACACCGCGGTCGCCGAGGTGCCGGAGGGAGAGTCCACGGCCTCGGCTTGGACGCCGGTGGCCTCGGCGGCGGCGGCTTCGCCGCCAGGGACGGACCGCGTTGGCACGGTGATGGCGGTGGGCGGCGAGGCGTAGGATAGGGGCGTCTGGTGCGCGCCCAGGGTGGTCAGCGGTGTGAGCGTTAGCGGGTGCGCGTATCCCGTGATGGTTGAGACTGCGGCGGCGGTCTGTGCAAAGGGTTAGTAATCGTACGAAAATAAATACAAAAAGGGTAGAATTTCTAGTTCTATTTACCTCGGTGGTCTGTCGAGCTTCGACGGGTTTGGCTAAAGCTACACCAAAGCTGGAGATGCCCACGAGAAGCGAGAAGCCCGCCTCGGGCGAGAGAAGTTGAGGTAGCATCGTGGAGGATGTTATGTTACAGCCGAAGTAGTCTAAAGATTCAAAGACGAGATGACGTGTCTTATATCCCGAAAACTCGACCTTTTATATGTGAGACTGTTTAGATTGCTGTGCGATGTTTGCCGTCTAGCGTTTGCACAGATAGATGAGCACCCAGGTAGATGGGTTTGGCGATGGGAGATGAACGGTGGGATTTACCCTGACTGTCCAGTGCGGAAAAAGAATTATTGGAAAAGTAAATGGAGGGACAAGTTTACCAAGTGAATGGAAACACGTCTTGCCTTATGAGTACCTAAGGCGGTGAAGTCTCTACCCTCTTCCTACTATTCATCTGCAGAGGGGCAAACACGACTGGTGAGCGAAGTTCGGATAGTGAATGGTGGATGATGATGCGTGTGAAGTCGAAGTGGCAAGCAATCAATGGATCCTAGATATCATCCCATCCGTTTCCCGGCACCTAAGAAAAGTCCCCGCAACGCTTAGATCAGATGCTGCCAGTGATGTGATGCGTACCTCAGGTAGGTGTAGGTGACAGGTGTAATAAAGCACTTTTAAAGGTACTAAGGTGATATCCCATTAAGATATATAAGGTGGTAGAGAGTTAATGGGCTGAATAGGGTTCCTACCCAAGTTGGTGTTCAATTGCTACATCAGATATTATTAGAGGACCGGGTTCGAGATCCCCATGCCGAGATCAACACCAGCAACGAGATCTCATTTCCCTATGGAGATGTAGGAAACGCTGGAAACGTTGGTACTTTGCACCTCATTGCCCTACCTACTTGCCCTACTTGCACCTACGGGTCGTCGAACTATCCCGGGGGGCCATGTTACGTTTATGGCAGGTATTCCTACGGTGGGAAAATTATGCGTAGAATGGTGAAGGATTATTCGCTTGAAGCTATGAAGATCGTCATCTTTGGATTTGCTACTTGGCTGCTTGGATTCCTAACTGGGTATACATCTAGAACAAGTGGTTTCAGATGGTTAGTGGTGCATGATGAGAAGGGAACGATGGGAATTAGAAGGACAAGGGGAAACGAGGGAGAGACAAGGGGGATAAAATGATGCGGAGGATCTTCCGTCAAGGTCACAACGGGCTACTCTCGGTTACATCCCAGACGTCACTGAATATATTTTCATTCAAAAAGAAGCTCTAAAATCCATGTACGGTGCTCATCATATGTACGATGATTTCAAGTAATTCATCATGTCAAACCGACGTCTTGGTAAGTTATGAAGGATTTAGATTTAAACAACCATGGGCATGAATGGGATTAAATACTATGTATGCAGTATATGTAGTAGGTACGTAATTGGTTTAGGGGCAATTGAGTTTGGCTTGGCGGTGACAGACCAATCAGATCTCTTTCATAATGCATGTCTCTCACCTCGGCACATGCTAAGTCCCCATGACCTAAGGTACCCCTGTAAGCCCATCTGGTATCGATAACTAAATGTTTATCGATATGACTTTGACCAGCTGAAGCTTGTCTGGGTCTCGTTGGCACGCATCTCCCACGCATCCTGATTCTTGACTGAACACTATCATTGTAAGCAGTAACTACTGGATATCATAAAGTCAACACGATACTGGTTTTTTGCGCTTTATTGTTTTTGAACTTCTCTAGTTTCTATTAATATTTCAAAGTTCAAAGACTAAAGCTCTCACCTCTATTTGTATCGTTCGTTTCCAAGATGCAACAGAGGAAGATCACCCAACTCTAGATATCCAAATATCCATCCTACAATAGAGTGTGTCCATACAAAGACGACAACATGAGTTTTGGAGCTTCCGTCCTCTCCAAACTACGACTTGGCGAAGGTGGCATGTCTACCCTCCTCCCTCTACATACCTCCCCACCACCGCATCCGTTGGAAGAACACGATCTTGCCGAACTCTCTCCCAGAGCCGACGACGCGCTTCTCTCGCCAGCTTTCTCCCGTGATTCGACCCCTGACGGCGACGGCACCGATCCGCGAAAGAATGGCCGTAACTCTACACGCTCCAAGGGCAAAGGCAAAGCTATCGCCTTCGCCTACCAGGACCGGCCGATGTATGCGAGATCCAGAACCCCCACCACCGGGGACGACTATAGTGTAGCAACAGGCGGAAGCCAGAAGGATCTCGAAGTGCCGCCTGGAATTTGGCGGCCGAAGATCCGTCCCGAACAACGCGATACAAACAACTATACTACTACCGGCACCCCAGCGTCTTTTGTCGAAAGTATATTTCTGGGTCGAGCTGGCCGAGCCGACCGATCTTCAGACCGCATCATACGCTCCGAAGTTGACAATACGTTCAAGTTTATGCAAAGACGCGAACGTCAGATGCAGAAGGAGCTTCAGAAGTTGCTAGACGCCCAAGGCGCCGCGTTAGAGCGGGATCTCAACGGAGAGGATCTGGGGAAGGCTTCGTCCGAGGGCAGCAGCAAGCGAGGACTGTCCCCGGACTCTGCGACATCAACCGTACAGTTAAAGCCAACTGGGGGACCCGTCGTGCCAGTCCGCCAACCCAAAAGAAAACCCCTCTCCAAACGACAGGCTCGTAACGGTATAGCACGCTCTGTCACCATGCTAGCCGACCTGAAAAACGAAGAGGACGCGTATATCGCCGCAGCATTAGCCGATCGCAAAACAGCCATCTCCAAACTGCGTAACCTGTCGTCTCAGCGAAAATCCATCACGGCCGAGATGACTGCCTTAGAGGAAGACAACGACCTGCCGATCCGATCCGAAATAGCAGAAATGGAGCACCAGCACCGCGCAGTTTCCGCTAATATCGAAACGCTAGAGGAGAAGCTCCGAGTATTGAAGAGAAGTAAGGTCGACATAGAACGTAGGCTAGAAGAGGCGAAGAGCACTCGCGATTCCAGCCTCAGCGGCTACCGGGGTGCGCTAAAGCAGTGCGACCAAGGAATCGCAAATCTCATGAAGCACCCCGGCATACAAGTGTTAGAAGTCGAGGACCTGAAAGAGCAAGGGGGCGGGGACTTCGCCGCGCTTATGTCTAAGCACATGTCCGGCGTCGAGTTCCTGTCGCTACGCCCAGAAAGGCGAACAACTGAAATGGCGAAGGACTGGTGGGAAGGCGAAGTCGCGATTCTCGAGCAGCGCAAGGCGGCCGTTGATAAGGAGCGCATTGCCCTAGAAGAAGGCAACGAGATATGGCAGCAAGTGCTCACCCTTCTCGTCGACTTCGAGACCCGGTTGAATGAGTCGCTGCAAGTCGTCATGAAACAGCGCGATTTTGAACCAAGCAACCCGGACGCCATCCTACGGGACCAATACAAGGCTCTCCAGAACACACTACGCGAACTCCAGAAGCTGCAGGACTACGTCGAGGACCAGGGATGGAACCTCCTGATCGCGGCTATCGGTGCCGAGCTCGCGCATTTCATCAGCGTCAAGGATTTCCTGGCGGGCGTCATCCGCAGCTCCGGGTACGACGATGGGACGCTCACGCCGGTCACGCCCGACGGCACCGACCTCGTCGACGTACGCGAGAACGGGCCACTGAATGCAAACACGGAAGCGTGCGCGAAGTCGCCGGAAGAAGACGAAGAAGAGCTGAGCCGCAGCGTGGTCCGGCGCTGGGACGGCATCGACGGGCAGCAGCAGCAGATAACGCGCGGCAGCAACAGCCCGCCGGCCAACCTCGGCGGCGCGCAGCAGCACCGCGACGAAAGCGATAACGAGGTGCCGCCCGGGCTGTTCAGCGAGGTGCACCACAACCACGAGAGCGAGGACGAGAGCCACAACGACATCCCCGTCGAGTTCCTGTCCATGCACAGCCCCCCGCGCGCCCGGGACGCGCACCTGCGGAGGGCGAGCAGCGAGACGGATAACGCGGTGCCGCCGGACTTGCTGGCCGAGGCCCGGCAGGACGACGATGAATCTGTCGATTAGGTTATCAGACAGCTCTGTAAACACATGTAGGCAGAGGGGCGCGTGGATATTTTAGTCAGGTGGTGTTGGAAGCGATTTGGGCCGCGGGGCTTAGCGAAGTGCTTGATTAGAAGACTTGGTATACGAGGGTAGTATCACAGGACGGGCCATGACTGGATGTAATGGAGTTTGGGGTTGCTACGGATACCATAGAGATTTTGTCATGACGGTCGCGTACGTACTTGCGTAAGGTGTTGTGAGGGATAGCCATTATACATTTATGAACAATCAATTCCAACACGAATACTCGTATCCATATTTCTCCCGCGGGACTACAGACTGCGGGGTGATCACTTAGGCGAATAATGCAAGCACGATAGTATTCACCTATTAACAAATCATATATACGAAAAAAACCACGATATTCTCATGATAGGAGTATTTCCTCTATTCTCGTGCAATGCGGCAGCGGCAACTGCCAGCCTACATACAAGCAATAAAGTGAAAGGGGTGGTTTTTTTTTTCGTTCCTTCGTCTATCGTAGTAGTAAGAAATTCATCAAATGGATATATGACCCAGCAGTAACGCCTCTTCGTGACGGGGAGAAAAAGAAATCAAATCCAACGCGGATGATATGAGGAGGCAACCAGCCAACTCCTTCGTCTCCTTCCTAACAGCGTGTCCTCCCGACGTGCTGCAGGCGGTTATGGGAGTATGGGGACAGCGGTGCTAGGTCGAATGTGGAATAGCGTAGGGCCTAGTTCGCTTCGACGTAGGCGGTGATGGCGATGACGGTCATGATCGAGCGGCCTGGGATAGGTCTCCCGCCATCGAGTACCATATATATCCCCGACTGTCTTGCTCATCCGAAATCTGTCGCGACAATTATCGAGACCGCTGGAACCAGCCGCTTGATCCTGCTATCGCGACAGATTGATCCATCACCCACTCGCCGACTCCGAGGTACTTGTCTATCCACTTGTTGGCCTCTTTGTCAGTGCCGACGGTTACGCGCTCCGTGTTGAAACTAGGGGTTTAAATTCATGTCAGCCTCTCGCTTTGACCTGGCAAGCTGGCCTCTCTCCAGCCCCTTTTTCTGTCTTTGGTACGTCCCCACCGCAATCATATCCCTGACTAGGCTATGCAGCGAAACGAGAGGGAGGCGAGCACTCACGTCAGACCGGTTGACCGCCTCATGCCGGCGAGAATAGTCGAGACTGAGGACGAGCTTGTTAGTCGCGATGACAGGACAGAACTTGTTAACATCGTTAGGGGGATCGCATACTGAGAACCGCATCCACGGCGTAGTGAGTGAGTCGTCCGAGCTTTCCCCATAGGCCAAATGTCAGCAAGTTGAGGAACTGTTTCAGAGAAGGTACACCGATCAGAGTTCAGCGTCGTCTAAAGGAGATAATAGAGAGATAGAGAGATTCCTCTCCGATGAAACGAGACTTCGCTTCCTCCAGAGAGCGATCTAGCGATCTGGCGACTAGCACTCTAGCAGAAGGGGAGGTGAGGTCGGGGAAGAGGAAGAGGAAGAGGAAGGGGAAGGGGATTATGCGCGCAACAACATACCACCATCTTGATGAAAGCGTTAATAGAGAAGCTAATAAAAGTTTGCTAATAATGGTGATTCGCGGTGTATGTGATATCGAATAGATTCGCAGATACGTAGTCACTACGTATTTATCGTTGTTGGAGGGAAGAAGGAAGATCACGAGGTCTTTGTCATGAGGTTGGTTAAGTGGTAGTTCGCTAAAGGGAAGGTGCGCCCATCGCTTCTATCCGTCTTCCGCACCATATGAACCTTGCTAGTAGACGGCGTGGCGGTGGGCCAGTGGTACCAGCACCTACATTAGGAAAGGACCCACCACTCCACGGCCGGATTTATCTAATCAGTCGGATAAATTTAATATATTGTGGCTGAGACCTACGAAGCCACGATTACATAACACAAAAATAGACATGTCCACACTTAAATAGGGGTCTTCATGAGGAGCTAGGTAAATACCCCTTACGGTGCTAATCGCACCTTCCAATTTTGTACCTTCCATCTAGGACGTATCCAGCCACCTAATATTCCACATTGGGGGTACTACAGATGCTGGGGGTGATGAGAGTGGTGAAGGCGATGGCTTGCGACGATGACGAAGTTGGTCCTCAAGATTTTCGATATTGCGATCTATTTTGTTTAGGTATAGTACCTAGTAACTCATATTAAAGGCGCTTGAAGACGCGCCATGACGGGTCTTGCTTTCACTACCGGCCGTGGGTAGTACCTAGCCTGTTTCTCAGAATAAGGTTCCAGTAGCGTGTTCCTGTCCATGGTGTGCCGTCGTTATCACTAATATTTAAACTTACGTAAGGCCGTATAGTCTGCCGGCGAACTGTAGCTCGTGCAGATATCGGTGCTCTCTTCTTTGGTCGCGTAGTTTGGCGTAGTACGCCAGTAACTCGATGAGACAGGTGTCGAAAAGATTGGTAGTAAGAGCTGTCGTTGCGCCAACACTATTAATTAGATGTGCCCTTTACAAGCCGTTCTTGCCAGGAATTCTTTATCCTTCCTATCCAAGGGATAGAGGTGCTCTGATACTACAGTCCTCATATTTATGGATCCATGCGTCTTGTGTATCTTGTGTGTCTTGTGTATTGTATCAAGTAATCTGGCCACGTGCACTTGAAATTTCCGAACAATGTGATCGCCCCTTTGCATTTGGCGTTTATTCAGTTTGCTGTGAGCCATCTTCAGATGTCCACGCATCTCTAATTCCGTGTCACCTAAAGTGACAGCACAGGGCTTCTAAGTAGCTAGACATAGAGTCAGAATCGATGTTAGAATCGTAATCAGAGTCAGCTGCAGTAGGCTACTTTGATTTTCCTTAAGTAAGGTCAGTAACAAGTCTTATCGTTGTTTGCATATTATATGGAGGAAATAGATAGGTACCTACCTAATTACCAACTTACTGGATATTTTGCTCCTTTCCTTCGTCTAATAGACGGGCGATTTTGACGAGCAGCTGTTAAGGAATTTGGGAATAACTCATCTAGGTAGGTACCTAGTCTAATATAGAAATATTATCAGTATTTAATCATAAGTTAGAGCCTGTCGGAAGAGACTTACCTTGGATGCCATGGTGACCTTGACTGACCATAGCCAAGATGATCTGTTGGTTCGTTCCCCCGCGGATTCCTCGGTGACAAACACCCATAGATGCTGTTTTATAGCTACTTCTATGTTTTCTACTATGTTAAGGTAGCCATTGTTGTTCTTCAGAACCGTGACCACACAGTTTCCATCGCTAGGTGACGATGAAACTTGCAGTAGTCTCTGGGCGTTGGAAGTAGTTGTGTTGATATGATTGGTTTGTGGGTTTAGAAACAGTTTCGAGTTACTACCTATGGAGGGATGTGTTGTCCATAGTGAACAGTGTTGAGTAAAGTTGGGTTGTTAAGGGAAGTTATTAAAAGGTAAAACAATATATAAAAGAGCAGTTATATATGACAAGGGCTAGTAATAGGGCTTGGATATTAAGGATTAATTTAGTGTAATAATTCTTTAAAGGTTTAAAGTCTATGATTCCTCGTTTTTAATAAAAAGGAAATTATTAAATTATTTAATTTCAATTTATATAAAATTTCTTAACGTTATAAATGCCCTTTAATTCCTATTAATTTAATATTTAAACCTTTTACATATAACAATTTATATTTTATAATTAATTTTATTTAATAGTTTTTTATATTATATATTAATGTTTATATATACGTTATGGTAATAATTATTAATAATTATATCTTTAATCCTCGTATAACATTAATTCCTCCTTTTTTAATACTCGTTTTTTAAGTATTATCGTTTACATTTTAAAAAAGGGGTTTTATAATTTTATCAAGTTAATTTAATGGAAGTATTTAATTGTTAATTTTAAATTTTTATTAAACATATGCTCGTAAAGCTTTTAAATTTAATGCTTTTTAATTAATTAACTTTTTCACTTAATAAAATACTTCACTTTCCCTTGGATTTCTAAAAAGTTTTTTATTTTTTTTACTTAATAATTTTCTGACTTAATTAAAGTTACTTTCCGCAGGATTTAATCAAGGTTAAGTAATTTTTAATTATTAACGCGGTAAGGTTCGATAAAAAAAACATGGAAAAAATTATAAATTCTTTAATTTTTAAACAAAGTAAGTTTAATAATAATAAAGGAAATTACTTTTTAAATCTTAAAGGGGTTAAGTAACTTTTAATTTAACTTTTTAATAAATTATTTAATTTTAATGTTTTTTACGTTTAACATTATAAGTTGCTTTTCTTTAAATATAAAAGCGTCCTTCTTTTATTTATTAACCCATTCTTTTATACGTTATTAGTTACATTTAAAATACCTTTAAACGTTTTAATATACTTATATCATTTAATATAAGTAAAGCTTATTACTTAAATTACAAAAAGCTCCCATAAATAAATTATGAATTATTAAGTGAAAGTTGTAATTTACGTAAAAAGGGGTTAAATGCGTAAAAAATAAAATAATATTATTATAAATAAATTCAACCGTAATTAAAAAATCTTTTTAATTACTTATTTCGTAATTAACGAAAGCTTTTAAATAAATTTCAAGGATTTAATTAAAACGTTCAATTTAACCGTCGATTTAAAAATAAAAAACAATGTTTATTCAAGTTTTAATATTTATTAATTTAAGGAAGTTTTTCCATAAATGGAATATAAACTTAAAGTTTTTATTAAAAATAATATTAAAAAGGACACCATAAAGTTTTTAATATTATTTCGCGAAGATTTTAATAAAGTTTTCGGTTTTTTTATTTTTAATTTTAAAAGGTATAAAGTAAACCATTTTTATAACGACGCTCAACTACCGTTACTTTTAAAATATATTAACAAAACGATTAATTAATATTTTAATTATAAAATCAATATATAAAAACCTTTTAAAAGAAACCATTTTATGGTTTTTTTTCTTTTAATTTTTTACTTTAAATATTTTTATTAATAAAATATGTAATCCTACCATTACATAAGCTTTATTTTAATTAAAAACCTGTTTATTATAATATAATATTTAAAATCACCCATTTATTTTATTTTTTTAATTTAAAGGTTTATCTTTAAAATTCTTTTTTTTCTTAAATATATAAACATTTACACACCGATTTAATTCCTTTTAAGTTATAATACGTTTAAAGTTTTATTTTTAATTTATATTTAATTTTTAAAAGCTTTTATTTTTTTAAATGAAATTCCCCATATTAATAATCACAAAGCTTTGCTTTTACTTATAATAAAATATTTTTTAATATTATTTATTTTATTATTAATTAATAATAGTATTTAAATTATTAAATAAAAGCTTTAATAAAAATATTAAACCATTTATTAATTAAGTTAATTAATTAAAACCTACCTTTATTCCCTTAATTACATAACCTTAAGTTAATAAATTTTTATTTATAATTAAAAAAGAATTTTTAACCTTAAGAAAAACATTAAAATCCTTAATAATTCAAAAAACTACTTAATTAATTGCTTAATAATAGGATTAAAAACTTATTCCTCCCCTTAAGAAAAAAAGGAAAAAAAAAAATTCCGCCCATTAATAAATTTCTTAATTAAAATAAATATACCTTTTAATTAAACTTATAATAAAGCTTTACCACTTCGCCTTTAAAGCTTAACATAACAAAGGTAAATTTACTCTAAGCCGTATTATTAATTATCTTAAATAAATTAATAACATTAAAAAACCAATTATAAATCATTTCTTTTCCCTTTATTTTCTTTACTCCTTCTTTTCCTTTTTACTCCCCTTGCTCCCCCCATTTCCCTTCGCACCCTTTACTCTTTTATTTTAACTTGTATGTTACAAAACCTAATTATTTTTTCAATAAAATAAGATAATAAGCCCAAAAAACTGGATAATCTTTAACATATTTTTAAAATATAATTAATAATTTTATTTTTATTTTTATTAAAAATTTATATTAAAGACTTACATCCTTTATTAAATAACTTAAATCTTACATTTAAAAAATAAAAAATAAATATAAAAAATAAACTTTAAATTAACCAATAAAAATTCTTTAAAAAACATATTTAATTTACATAACTTTATTCATTTATCAAAAACAAAACCAAATTAATCCTCCAACCTTTCCTTATTAAAAATAACATTAATTAATATATTAAAATTAAATAAATATACAACTTATTAAAATTATTATATAACAACTTTAACATTAAAGCTTAAACTAAAAATAATTTCCATAAATTTAATATATAATTAAATAAATAATTCTTTAAATTTTATACGCTTTTTATATTATTAATAAATAAAAAAAAAATTTTAATATTTAAATAAAAAGAAAAATTAAATTATTAATTAATTATTAATTTTTATATTTAAATATTTTATTATTATTTAAATAAAAAAATAAAATTTATTAAATTTAAAAACTTTTATTTAATGTTAATTTAATAATGTGTTAAAGTTATTTAAAAGAAAATTAACTTAATAATTTCTTAACCTTAACTTAAGGTTAAAGTTATTTTTAATATTACGAAAATAATTTTTACCGATTTTAATACTCTTTACTTAATCATAAAAATTATAACTTAAACATGTACGAAAAAACCTTCCTAAACTCCTTTAATTCCTTGCTAATATAACATTTTTATAACGCTTAATATAAACTTAATTTATTACTTTTATAAATAAAAAAACCACTTCTTTAATAATTACTTAGCGCGTAACATAAAAATTAAAATGATGGTTATTATCTTAAAAAAAGAAATAATAAAATATAATAAAAATAACATTAATTTAAAGTTAAAAAAAAATAACATTTAAATAAAACCTTTAATTTAAATTTTTTTTTATATATTTATTTATTAATATTTATTTTTATTAATTTTAACTTTTTTAACCTTATAATAAAAAGATTATAATTTATAATTAATATATTAATTTATTTGTAAAATGTAAACGTAATAATAACAATATAAATATTAATAAATATTAAAATATAAACATATATAATTATTAATTAATGAAATATGTATTTAATAATAAATGTATAAGACTTCTTTATTACTTAATTTAATTAATTTATTATAATAAAAAGTTTTAATAAATAAATTATTAATTAAATTAATAAAATAATCCATATTAACATTTAAATATAAAATAAAAATTTCCATAACATACTTATTTTTTTAATAAATTTAAGAAACCGCTTTTAATTTTAAGTAATATTAAGGCTTAAATTCTTAATAAAACATAACATTATATTAAATAACTAACGTTAATAATTAATTTTCTTTAAGTCATTACCTCCCTACTATTATTATACCCTTAATATTACATTAAAACTTTTTATTTTTTAAAAAAACATAAATAAAATTATATAAAAAGATATAAAATACCATAATCACCTTTAATTTTATACTTTAAAAAAAAAATAAACCATTATAATATTTATATATTCTATAATAAACCTTATAATTAAAATAAATCAATAATTTTTCATTATTATCCCACCCTTTTTTTCTTAACTTTTTATTAAACCCTTAATATATTTTATATTATTATTTATTATAAATATTTATTTAATTTTAAACTTAACGTTTATTAAAAAAATATTACATTTTTAACAAAGCTTTAATATAACTTATAAACTATTAAACACTTTTATTTTATTATGTTAAAAGTTTAATTTAACCTTTAAAAAAAAGTTATAATAAAAAAATAATTTTACTTAAAAATAAATTATAAAAAAACTCCCTTTTTACTTATATAATTTAATCGAAGTATTTTTAAAGAAAAATAACAATTTATTATTATTTTATTAACCTTCTAATTATAAAATAAACTTAAAAAAAAGCATTAATTTCATTAAATTATACCCCTTTTATAATATAAATATAAAATATTTATAAGCTTTAAAAAAATATTTATTAAATCATTTATATAAAAAATAAATTATATTTAATATAATTAAATATAAATCTTTTATCTTTTTTATAAAAAAACTAAAAAATAACTTAAAGTTTTATATTAATTATTAAAAATTAAACACTTATATTAAAAAAGATTATTACCTTTTCCCTTTAATTAATAAAACATTAAAAAAAATCTTTAAGGTTAAAATTTTTATAAAACTTAATATTTATTAAGTTTTTTATTATATTAAAATAAATTTCACTTTAAAAAACCTTATTACCTTTTAAACTTATTTTAAATTATATAAATATTATATATTTTCTTTTAAATTAAACAATAGGCTTAATACGTTTTAAAGATATATTAATTAAACTTTTTTTTTATTTTTTAATAATTTTTATATAATATATATAAATAATATTTTAATTTATTTAAAAAACCCATTCTTTTATAAATATTATATATAATAAATATTAAAATGTTTACATTCCATTAACTTATAAATTAATATTTAAAAAAACGAGTTTTTAATTACGAAAATTAAATTTTTAAAGTTTATTATTTTTATCTTTAATGTAACCATTAATTAAGGTAAAATTAAAATGGTTTAAAATTAAGAAATATTTTCTTAAGTTTAAAAATTTTAATCGTTTTTAAGTTTTTACAATTTCTATCAATAATTTATATTAAAGTATAATTAAATTATAAAATCTTTATATTTCCTTATTATTACTTTACATTAAATTTAAATTAATGAATATATTAAAACATTTAAAACATTAAAAATAACTTTAACCACTTCTCCAATCTTAAAACACTTTTATAAGAATTAAAAAACTAAGTTAAAAATTAATGTTTTTAATAAAGTGATTTTTAAAACTTTTTTATAATTAAATAAATTAAAGGATTAATATCTAATAATTTTCTTTTTTAAGATAATAATTCCTTTAAAATATAATTATTTTATTTATAATAAAGAATTCTTTACCATCATAATAATAATAAAATTCTAAGAATATATACTTATTTTATTAAATAATAAATTCGATATATTTATAAACCACTAAACATTATAATACTTTATTATTAAAAGAATATTAAACTTTTATTAAATTAATTAAAATAAACATTTATTTTAATTTAATTATAAATTATATTATTATTTAAAAAAATATAATAATTAATATAATT
>MU405410.1:0-47506 GCA_022836615.1 Annulohypoxylon bovei var. microspora
AACGCCCCGGAGCTTGCGTAGGTCGCGTTTTCCCGGACATTGTGGAGGGCCGTACCGGGTAAAAGAAAAAAAAGACCCCAAAAATTTTAATATAAGTTATATATTCGTTACATTAATTACCGTTCCCATTATATGTAAAGAATTTTTAAATATTTTAATATATTTTAAAATCTTATATAATTAATTTTAATATTTAACGAAATGTTTTTTTATTTTTATTTTTTTATTATTATTAAAAGGTTCGTTTTTTATAATAAATGTTTATAAATTATTTAAAGGTTTAATTAATTAAATTCGTAAAAATATTAAATAAGTTTTATTATTATTTCGTTTTCGTTAATTAATAAAACTTTATTAATTAAATTTAAATTAAAAGGTTTAAATAAATAATTTATTAATACGTGAATTTTATTAAAATAATAAATAATCCGTATATTATAATGTTTAATAATATTTAAAAAACGTATAATTTTAATAAATTATTTAACTTTAATATTAATTAATTTAAACGATTTATGGTTTATAATTATTATAATTTTTCTTTTTTTTATTTAATGGTATTAATGTTATAATAATAATATAATTTTTAATAATTTTTTTTTTAAATTAAATAACATATTTACATATCCGTAAGCTTTTTAAAAAAATAAACCATTAAATGTAAAACGTTTTAATTATTATAAAAATATGGTTAAAATAAAATTACTTTAATATATAATTTATTAATGTTTAATTTAATTATTAAAGATAATTTTTAATCGAATTATTATATTATTAATATAATAATAATTAAATCATAAATTTTTTTTTATATTATTATTATTTTTACGTTTAACTTAATAAATTCACCTTTAAGTCCACTTATAAAGGTTATTAACGAGGTTATTATCATTAAATAATCTTTTATTAAATGTTTAAAATAATTTATTACGTTAATAAACACTTTAATTTATATAATTATTTTAAATTTAAAATGATTTTTAATTATTATTACTTTAATTAAATTTACTTTAATATTAATTTTAAAAATAATGAAGTTAAAAAAGATTTTTTCTTTAATAAAAAATTAAAATTTAAAGGTATTAATAATTATATTATATGCCGTAAAACGCTTAAAAATTATTAAAAGTTATTTATATAATTGTTTTTTTATATTAATTTATATTATTATATTATTTAATAATTTAATTAATTATTTAATGAAAAAAGTTATAATTTTCTTTATAAACGTTTAAAACGTTATTAAAGTGTTTATTAAGTTAAATAATATTACCATTTATTCGTATATTTCGAATAAAGTTACGAAAGTTATTTTTTCGCGGTAAAATCCATACATAGGTATATGTTAAAACTTATCCTTTAAATCGATAAAAACATATTATTTATAACTTAATGCTTTTTAAATTTAATTTATAACATTAAATAACGGATGTGCGTTTTTTTTTATACGTTTATTAATTTTTTAATAATCGTAATAAAAACGTTAAATTACATTTAAATTTATTTTATTTAATATAACCGTTTAATTAAATGTTTTCTTAAAGGTAAATAATAATAATAAAGTTTAAAGATTTTTATTTTTTTAAATAATTTTTCCTTTATATTTTTTAACGAATTTATATAATGTTTATTTTTATTATAAATTATATTTTTTCGAAGGAAATTTCATAAATAAAAAATCATTTATATTAATATAATATTATATTTTCGTAATTATATTTATTTATTATTTTTTTTCGTTAAAAAGTTTAAATATTTTATTAATATAAATGTTTAAATAAACGTTAATTACATCATTTATAATAAATGTATTTTTATATTATTATAATTTAAGTTTATAAAAAACGTTGAAAATTAACTTTTATACGTAATTAATTAACACTTTATTAATTAATTTTAAAGTAAGTTTTTTTTTATATTTTTATAATATAATAATTTCTTTATTTATTTTGTTTTTATATTAAATTTCTTATTTATGAAATATTTTTTTTTTAAATGTAAGGTTTTTTAAAAACGTTTTATTTAAAACGATTTTTATTAACATTATAAATAAAGTGTTATATTTATTTTTAATTTTAAATTTTACCGTGATAATAATATTTTTCGTTATACGTAACTTTAAACCGCTTATTTTTATCATGGTAAATAATTACTTCGTTTCGTATTTTTATAAATTTTTTATTAAAAATTATAAAATGTAATAAATTACGTAATTATAATCGAAAAAAATTATGAAATGTTTTTTATCGTTTAATTTAATTATAAAAAAGTTATATTATTTTTTATATTTTTTTTTAATTAATTTATTTTTATATAATAATAATTTAAAGTTATTATTTATTTCCATTAAATAAACATGGTTATTTTAATTTTTATTATTAAAGTTATTAAATAAATTAATTAATTTTAAATTAATATTTAATTTAATTAATGCTTTTATTAAACTTTATTAATTTTATTTTTTATTTTTATTTTTTATAAAGTGGATTCGTTTATTATTATCTTTGTTTTTTTATTTATTATAAATATTTCGGATTTTTTTTCCGAATTTTTAACGATTATTATTGTTTTTTTTAAATAAGGTGTTTTTTAATGTAACTTTTTCGAATTTCGTTAAATATGTCGAGGTTTTTTAAAAAAAATGTGGTTTTTAAATATAATCTTTTATTTAATAACTTTTTTTATTACAATTAAAACATTTATTATCGGATGTTTTTATTATAAATTTGCTTTTTTTTTTAATTAAATTAATTTGTTAATTATTTTATTTAAAATTTAATATTATTATTTATTATATTACCATCGACATTATTTTCGTTAAATTTTAAAGCTTTAATTAAATTATATTTAATTAAATTATCGTTGCTTTTAAGATTTATAAATTATAAAAAAGCGTTATTATATTATAAAATGTAATAATTATTATAAATATATTATATATTTTATTTTTAACCGATATTTAAATAATTAAAGTTATTTATTATATTATTTTTTTTATTATTTAAATTATATTTAAAGGTCCGATTTAATCGTGAAATAATAATTATACATTTAATGTATAAATGTATAATAAGTTAATTAATATTTCACGATTTTAATATAAATTTTTAATGCGTATAAAAAATTTATAAAAAGCTTCCCGCATTTTTTTTATAAAATTTATAAAACTTTTATTTTATTACGGTAATAAGGTTATAAATATAATGAACGGGTTATAAAACACGTAATATTTTTTTAATATTTAAAATATTATTTTTAAAAATATAATTTAAATTAATTTTTATATTTATATATAAATTATTATTTATTAAAAATCACCCGATAATTTTATGGAAATTTTTATAATTTATAAAGAATAAAATATTAAAATTATTTTTAATTTATTTTATATTTTATTAAATTTATTTAAAACGGTATAATTTATTTATATTAATTTTAATAATAAAAATATTATTATTTTTTTTTTTATTTAAAAAACTTATATACTTTAATAAATAATATAATTTCCGGTTAAATTTATTTAATTTTTTTTTCTTAATTAATTTAAATTTTATTTAAAATGTTAATTTTTTAAAAATTAAGTTTTTCGTTAAAAAAATATTCATTTAACGTGCGGTTTTTAAGTTATTTCGAATATAAAAACGATTATAAATTAAAATCGTATTATTTAATGTAATAAATGTTTAAAAGTTCGTTTAAATTATATAATAATAAGTTTAACGGTTTAATTTAATTTAATTTTAATGTTAAATTTTTATTAATATAATATTAATACGGTTAAACCGTTTTCGTTATTATTATAATTATCGTAAAATTCGTTATTAAATTAAATACGTGTTTAAATTAATTATTTATGTTTTTATTTAAGTTTTTATTAATTTTTATTTAATTAAAAGTTAATAATTTAAATTATAAATGAACTTAATAAATTAAGTTATTATAATTTTTTTAAAAATTAATAAAATTAATAATATTAAAAATTTTAATATCGTTAAAAACGTTTATTATTATTTTATTTTTATTTTTAATTTTACTTTTAATTTTATTAATTAATTCGTTAAATAAATTAAAATTTTTAAACATAATTTAAAAAATTAATATAAAAGGTGTAAAAATATAAAAAAAAGGTATAAAAATGAATTAATTTATATTATTAACGTTTTATTTACGTAAATAATTATTTATATGTCCGAACTTTTTAATCGTATAAAATACCGTTTATATGTAATAAACGTTATTTTATATTAATAAAAATAAACTCGTGTATAAATTATTAATTAATTTAAGTTTTATAATTAATTAAATTTATATGCGATTTAAAGTTATTTTAATAACCCACGCTTGCTACCGCAGGTGGTCCAAGCGTTGCTGCGGAAACCCTCAGATCGGGGATCCACAATAATATAAGCTTACGTTAATCTTTACCTTAATCAACTTTCCGGGTCCTCGACCCGTAATAATATTACCTTTATTAAACTCGGGCATTACCACATCATTGATTAAGCTGCGCATTGGAAGAACACCGAATACGACAATAATCTTCCAAAAGAAATAATATTATTAAACAATAGAATCATAGATTCCCATGTTGACTATTTGTAGAATATTAGTTCTAAAGTTAAGTTGATCGGTTATATAATCAACAACCAGTCATCCCACCCCGAATCATAGATTTCCACCTCTCCCGGAAGATAGACGGCCAAGCCTGCCTATGCAGATCCAAAACCTAGCCCGAATACGAGCAGGTCACAGTGGACCCAGAGGTTGAGCAGTCAGTCAAGACCTTGCCGCTCTGCTGGATATCAATGATAGTCGAACCACTAGGGGTGGTGCCGCCATTGACGGATGCGCCAGTGAATTCAACAGTTCCGAAGTTGGCAAAGCTGACAAGGCTACCGCCGCTTTCGAAGTCCTCGACAATCCATTCGGCGTTGGTCTCGCAGAGTGCATCAGACTCTCCCGAGAAGCTGTGAGTGACAGTCTTGCCCGTTGTCACATTCTCGATGACGGCCGATCCGGCAGATTTGCTGCTGGCAGTAACGGTCTATGAACCTGTTAGCATGCCGGGACCCTATAAAATGAGATACCATGTATTTGTCAAAGCCGTATACGTACCACAGTGATAGTGTCGCCAGCCTTGATGGGAATACCAGAGAAATCATAGGCCTAGATTGTTGGGTTAGCATCAACTCTTCCAAATACGACATGAATGTTTACTGCGTCTTCTAGGAGAAGAAGCAAGCAAGCCGTAATATTGATGTAGTAAAAATATTAAGACTGAGGGTTAGGGTTAAGGTCTGTAGAAAAAGGAGTTTCTTGTGTTAGCATTTTATTCACCAATTTCTGTAACCTAATAGAACGTTTTACGTACAACAAACATAATCAGGATACCATTCGTACCATGCATCAAAGCTAACGGAGGACCCCTTAACGGTAAAGTCGACACCAGTTTGCAAGATAGCAGTATCGCATGTGTCACCATCGATACCGACCCAAGCGGACGCGGAATAGGTGGTTGAGCTGCTACCGCCCGAGGGCACCTTAGGCGTGGGGACGGTGAAGGTGCCGGTCACGGTCTTATAGCCGGTACCAATGAGAACGGCACCCGCCCAGTTGGAACTGTACTCGACGTGAGAGTTGTTCTTGGTGCTTACTCCCAGTTCGTTGTCAACGCGCTGGATGGTGTTGGAGGTGCGGCCGAGTCTTCTCTCGGCGATGCGATCGGCCGCTCGCTGGCGACGATATTCAGTGCCAGGGGCGGCAAGCACCACGTTGGCGCACAAGAGGGCACTCGCGATGATAGGAAGCTGCATCTTGAATTTGGTAAGGGGTATGGCGACCAAGAAAATACAAATGATATAGGCGTTCTATCGGGAGAGGAACTAGAAACTGGTGACTTGGGCTGAGTGGCTGAAGTTTCCGTGACCTGTGGTGAGAGAGGACTGAAAGATGAGGGTATAAAGAGGTGTTAAATAGTCATGGAAATGGCTTATTAAGTCTACACAGAACAGGGCGAGAGATAGAGAAAGCGCGCGGTAAACAGGATCGATACCTAATCGTCGGTGACAAGTTAATGTGAGCTTCCTCTAAGGCATCATCACGCCAACACCTGTCGAATGTGATATGTCCTAGATGTCTTCGTGACATGAGATGCAAAGACACCTTCCTGATATATTTAGGAGGGCCGTCTTAGCTGCCAAGGGATGGCGAAGCCATGCCAGCAAAGATTGCATCATCTGCCTAATTTAACCTAGGGGGCATTTGGGCTTCCGTTTTTCTACTGGAACGTATACGTATAACGCCTGATCAACTCTCGCGGGAAGATAAGGCTGGCGGCAGGCTGTCTATCTTCAACAAAGCCATGTCAATGCGTATATATCCCGGCCGCAACTCTGTCGGGCAAGGCTAGTCCGTATGAGCGATGCTACCCCGAATGAAGGTCGTCTGCGGGTCGAAACGCTACGTTGGTAAACCCCAGGAACGTGCCAAGATCAGTTGCCCCGACCATCATTGGCTGGAGAGAAATACGCAAGCGTTGGCCGTACAGGAAGGTAGCATCGCCCAGCCGGCTCCTCAGACATCTAGATGAAATCAACATGTACGTCAGTGAGTGGGTGTAGGGACGGGAAGTATGACCTGGGGATAGGTTATTAGGGAATAAGTGGTTAAATAACTCGTGATAAGAGAAAGAAGAGCATGTGGAGGGTAGCAAGGGTTCCCTAGTCCAATCGTATGAGAAGTGTGGCATAAGGAAAAGATAAGGGAAAGAGGCACCCGGGCCAACCGGATCTAGAGAGGCTCGAAGCCAGAATACGACTCTCTTTGAATCGAAGACGAGGTTGAAGATATCAGAGGTACTAATGCCGAAGCGCCCCTGAATTAGCTCGATCTTGATATCGACGTCAAAACAAGCTTCACCAGCTCACTCAGCCGCCAAGCAGTCAAGCAATGATTTACAATGCCCAGGCCCAGCCAAGTTGCCAAGTGAAGATAGTTTATTTCCCGAGAGGCAAGTGATTTGCATTCTGTATGCTAGGTACATTATCTAATTGTGTTGATGGTAGCCTGAATGATTCTCGATCTCCTTCCAAAACTGCTACGATTGTTGTTGAAATTAGGAAAGATAATCCGTCTTGCTCGGAATGCAGGTAGGGCCAATATTCGGTCCGACTCCGCCAACATAAAGCGCAACCACCCCTGGGAATTGGGCGTACAGTTCACCCCCTGAAATAATGTTAGTACGCTTTTCTGAAACTACCGATTTACACTAGGGTATAGAAGTTTCGAGCAGGGCTTTAATATATATTATCGAAATATATATAATTTTAATGTTTTTTTATATAAGATTTTAAAGATATAATTAATATTCTTTAACATATAAAAAAAAAAATATGTTTTAACGATAAAATCTCGTTACTTTATTTAAGGTTAAAACCTGGTATAATACTTTTATAACAAGCATTAATAAAGTACCGAAACAAGTTCGTACTAACATTATTACAAGGGGCCGACTGTAAGCATAGAACACATACCTAGGTATGTACCTAGAACCCCGCGTAGCTCTGTTTATGTATGTACTAGGATCCGTTTAGCTAGTCAGCCAGTGTTATCTCTTGCCACAACGTTCCCCACGTTTATGTCTCGGCATGCATATGACTTTCCTGGCAGCCGCCTGGACAGCTGGATTGAACGGCATATCCCGTTGTAATCATCCTAGACCTCGACGCGCCAGGGTCATCCCACCTCCCCAATTGTACCTAAGCAGCTAAGGTGTCGTATAGCATCGGTTCAAAACGTTGATTTATCTCAGCGAGCTCAGAAAGAAAAAAAAGGTTTACGTAAAGCGGGCTGCGCCCGCTTCAACCACGGGCTTGTAACCAGCGCCATTATGCCCGAATACCCAAGTTTAACGAGGGTAATTGTACGGGTAAAGCTTTCGTGGTTTTTCTCTAAGGTCCTTATCAAAAATCTCCTATCGCGTTAATCCCGGATCTCCGGCGCCAAGAAGTGTGTAAACCCCGTTATCCCCAGAGAGGCCGTTATGTCCACGGCGGTTGATTGGGTGCATCGTCTCGGGGGTGGGGCCTTCCAACCAATCAGATCAACAGATCTCAACTTTCGAGGTGGCCCGTTCGCGAGAGGGTGGTTTTCGAGTTTTTCCAAAACGAAAAGCTTGACAAAAGCTGGTTCTCGCGCACGGACCAACCGGGTGGCAGCGATGAATTAATTACCTAAGATGCTTACGTAATTGACTTAGCACACGTAAAAAAGACCCCTAAGCTGGGTGACTAAGCAACCCCCGAGAAGGTGGCCAAGGCGTTAGAAAGGTGGTTATGGGTGGCCACGGGTGGCTCCACGGGGTTCAACGGGTGGTTCAACGGGGTGGCTAAAAGGGAGGCTCAACCGCTGGGTAGACGGGGTGGTTCAACGGGTGGTGAACCAGGGATTGAACGGGGGCTACACGGGTGGTTAGAAAGGTGGCTATGGGTGGTTAGACGGGTGGGTAGACGGGACGGGTGGTTGGCGGGGGTTTATCGGGGGTGGTACAACGGGGGTGGTTAGGTAGACAGGTAGCTAAACCGGGGGTTGAACGGGTGGCAAAACGAGAAGCTTAGCGAGTGGCTTAAAGGTTCGATAAGGAGTGGCTTACGAGGTGGTTACAGGTGGCTTAATAGGGGTTCGACAGACTATTCATCAGGTCGCAAAAGGGAAGGCTCAAAGGGTGGCCAAACGGATGCGCGAACCATAGTGGTGCGTGGTTTCGTCGGATAAAAAAAGAAAAAAAAAGAAAGAAAAAAAAACGGGAGATCAAGGAATCGAACCATCGACTTCCGGTTAAACGCGGGATATTATAACATTTAAATAAATGGCTTTACGTATTATATGCGCATTATATTACGGCGAATAAGTTTTAAATTAAAATAAAGTTTAAATAATAACGGATTATATATTTTATTAATAAAAATATTTAAAAAAAAAATTTAAAAAAAAAAAATTTATAAAATAAGTTTTTTAAAAAAAATTTTATATATTAATTTTATAATTAAAATTTTAATTAACCGTTTCGTTAATATATTTTAAAAATAATAATAATTAAACGTTATTATATAATTTTTTTTAAAAAAAAATTTAATTTATAAAAAAAATAAATTATTTATTAATACGCTTATAATTTATTTTTTTAAAAAAAAAATTTACGGTAAATAAATCGTTTTTATTTATTATTTTTAATATTTTATTTTTTATAATAACTTCGATTTATTACCGGAATTTAACCGAAAAATCGGTGGTTTTAAAATATTAATTATAAAAGTTTTTTATTTTAATTAACGCGTTAAAAAAATCTTTAAAAAAATATTATATTAAATTAAAATTATAATTTATTTAATTTATTTTATATTAAATTTTTTTTTTTAAAAAATTTAAAACTTAATATTTTAAATATTTTATATTAAAGTTTTTTATTAATTTTTATTAAAAATAAAAAATTTATTATTTACTTTAAAATTAAATTATTTAAAGTTTTAATTAACCGATTTACGTTTAAAATTTAATAAATTTTTATATTTAAAAATAAATTAATTTCGAAAATATTATAATAAAGTTTTATTAATATT
The DNA here is from genome assembly GCA_022836615.1 of Annulohypoxylon bovei var. microspora. NCBI lineage: Eukaryota > Fungi > Ascomycota > Sordariomycetes > Xylariales > Hypoxylaceae > Annulohypoxylon > Annulohypoxylon bovei. The sequence goes on from MU405410.1 coordinate 9,618, forward strand.
TTAAAAAAACTTATTATTAAATAATTTAAACCGTTATAAAAGCGATTTATTTATTAATTATTTTTATAAATATATATTTAATCGTTTATTATTTAATTTATTAATTATTTTTTATTAATTTATTCGTTTTAATAATTTTATATTAATAAAAAGTTTTTATAAACTTATTATATAATAAAAGTTTAATGTTTTATTAACGATTAAATAATAATATAATTAAGTTTTTTTTAAAAGGTTTTAAATTTATAAATATAAGTTTATTAATTAAAAATTATTTTTAAAATAATTTTTATTTTTATTTTTATAAAAAAAAATTTATATTTAAATATAATTAAATAATATACGCGAAATTTAAATAAAATAATATTTTTAATTAATTATTTTAAAAATAATTTATAAAAAATTATAATTTTATTTAAATAAATTAATTAAAAAATTTCGTTTAATTATTAAATTACGGATGTTTTATTATTAATTTATAAAGGTTTATTTTAATAAATTTAATTAATTTATTTAAAAAAATAATTAAAAATTAAAAATTTTTATTAAATGTAATTATTTTAAAAATTTTATAAATATATTAAATATATTTATAATATAAGTTTATGAATTATACGATAATATAAGTTTTATATGTAAATAATGAAAATAATTTTTTATTTAATTAATTAATAATTATTAAAATTAAATTAATTTTTTTACGATTAAAAAATATAAATTTAAAATTTATTAAAATATATTATTATATTTATTTATTAACGGAAAATAATTAAAATAAATTTATTAATTTAATTTTAAAGTTTTAATTTTTTTTAATATTAATTATAATAAACGTAATAATGGTTTATAAACGTTTTTATATTAAATTATAAATATTTTTTTATATTATTATATGTATTTTATTTTAATTTAAATGTGTTTAATTTAAAAAACGGTGGAATTTATTATATAATTTAATGTAAAGTTTTTTATTATTTAAAATTATTAATTTTTTTTAAAAATAATAATTTATTTTAAAAAATATATCCGTTTTTTTTTAATTTATTCGCGTTATATTTTTAATTTAACGACATTTTAATTAATTATTAAAAAGGTTAACGCTCCGCGAAAAGCTTAAATTAAACGCATTTATAATTTTAAAAAATTATTAAAAAGTTATAATAAATTTAAACGAATTTAAGGTAATCACGTGGTAGTTTTTAAAAAAAGGTTTATTATTAATATACAAAGTAATATTATTATTAATATCATTAAAAATAATATAAAAAAAACGGATATGAATAAAATTACCGGCGCGCCGCCGGCGAAAAGCAAATCGAAAATAATAAGCTTAACATTAAAAGTAATTAAATTTATAAAATTAAATTAATTAAAAAAACAAATAAATTAATAAATAAATGGGATATATATTAATAATTATATAATAAAACAATAATAATAATAATAATAATAATAACATTAAAATTAATATATATTACACCGGTTTTTCATTAAATAATAAAAATTAATCCTTTATAATAATAAATTTAATTTATATATTTAATTCTTTAATAAAAACCAACTCGATTTTTAATCGAAATACCCTTTTATTAAAAAATTAATAATAATAATTAACATCATTTAATAATAATTAACATAATAAAGCCTTTGCAAATTCGGTTTAACCCGTAATATTTTAAAAGCAACGTTAATAATAATATAACGAAACGATAATAAAACATAATATACATTCGTATAAAACTTATAAAAATAATGAACTTATAACATCCCTTATTATAATTAAACCCACTTTATATAAACGGAAAAAATTAACACTTTATTCGAAAAATAAAATATAAAAAAAACATAATATTACTTTTTAATAATAATAAACTTAAATATTAAATAATAAATAACCGCAATAACATTATAATAAAAACGTTCCCGAAATTAATATACATTTTTAAATTTATTTTTAAATTAAAACATATAATTATAAATTTAATCGAAACATAAATAAACGAAACGAAATAACATTATTAATACGTATAAATCGCTATATAACTTAATAATAACTTAAAAAAAAAATTAAAATTAATCGAAATAATAACGATAACTTAATAAAACACTTACAATTTCACAACACTTATAACAACGCGTACAAAGCAAATAAAAAGTTATTAAAATATAATAAAAAATATAAAAAAGTTTAATAATTTCATTATTAATAAAATCGTATAACATATATATAAAACATAAATAAATCATATAAAACACATTAATAACGGTTAATTTAATTTATAATAAAATAATTATAATATATTATTAACGATAAATTAACGATTTAAAATTTTTAATATTAAAAAAAATTTTTTTTTTACGGCTTATTTATAATATAAAAAAAACCTTATAAACTAAAAAAATAACAAAAATCCTTTATTATATCATAATTAAAAAAACAAAAATAACCCTTTTAAAACTTTTAATTTTATAAATAATAAATTTTTTTAAATAAAATTATTTAAAATAAAATTAACCAATAATAAAATAACAAATTATTAACGAATAAAGCCTTTAATAAAAAAAAAATAATTATAATCACTTTATTTTAAAACATTTCTTTCGTTAAATTTATTATTTAATCGTAATTTTACTTTATTAAATTTAATTAATTAATTAATTACCTTTTCATTACTTTTCCTCAATTATTTTTATTAAAAAAATAAGTTCTTACAATTATAAAATAAAAAACAATGTTAACACGTAATAATAAAAATTAATAATCGTAACGAAATAAGTTTTCTTTAACACATAATTTTTACTTAAATATTTACCACGTAATAACATCGTACACTTATTTTTATAAACTTAACTTATTTAAAAACTCAAAAATAATCGGCATAAAAATAAATAAATAAATAAATAATAATTAATTATTAAAATAATATTAATTAATTTAATATTTTAAAATAATTTTTTTTAAAAACTTTTACCATAATTAAAATATATTAAAAATTAAAAAATAATAAATTTATTAAAGGTTTATTAATTAAAGGTTATAAAAGATTTATTTTATCGTGAAATATTAAAAAAAGTAATAAAATAATAAATTAATTATATTTTTTTAATCGTTTTTTAAATAATTAAATTAATTATTTTTTAAAATAAAACGTTAATTATTATATTTTCCTTTTTTAAATAATAATATAACTTATAATTAAATCGAAATACATGTTTATTTTAATTAATTTAATAAAAATTTAATATTCTTTTAATGGTAAAATATTATAACGTTTAATGGTTTATAAATATATTAAATTTATTATTTAATAAAATGAATATATATTTTTAAAGTTTTATTATTATTATAACGGTAAAAAGTTTTTTATTATAAATAAAATAATTATATTTTAAAAAGGTTATTATTTTAAAAAAGAAAATTATTAAATGTTAATTTTTTAATTTATTTAATTATAAAAAAACTTTAAAAATCATTTCGTTAAAAACGTCGATTTTTAATTTAACTTTTCGATTTTTATAAAAGTATTTTAAAATTAAAAAAATGATTAAAATTATTTTTAATATTTTAAATGTTTTAATGTGTTCGTTGGTTTAAATTTAATGTAAAACGGTGGTAAAAAAATATATTATTATTCATTTTACACCGATTTACTTAAATACGTAATTATGTTTAATTACATAAAAGTAAAAAAAAATGTAAAAACTTTATATGTTAATTATATTTTAATATAAATTACCGATAAAAATTATAAAAATTTAAAAACGATTAAAATTTTTAAATTTAAATAAATATTTTTTAATTTTAAATTATTTTAATTTTATTTTAATTAATAATTATATTGAAAATAAAAATAATAAACTTTAAAATTTTAATTTTTATAACCGAAAACTCACTTTTTTAAATATTAATTTATAAGTTAATAAAATATAAACGTTATAATATTTACCGCATATAATATTTATAAAAAAATAAAACTTTTAAATAAATTAAAATATTATTTATATACGCCGTGTAAAAGTTATTAAAAAACGAAAAAAAAAAGTTTAATTAATATATTTTTAAAACGTATTAAGCTTATTATTTAATTTAAAAAAAAACACGCGGTATTTATATAATTTAAAATAAATTTAAAAAATAATAAAATCTTTTAAAATAAAATCCATTTTAATATAATAAAAAGTTTAATAAATATTAAGTTTTATAAAAATTTTAACCTTAAAAATCCTTTTTAATATTTCATTAATTAAAAGAAAAAAAAATGATTTTTTTTAATATAAATGTTTAATTTTTAATAATTAATATAAAATTATAAATCACTTTTTAATTTTTTTATAAAAAAAATAAAAGATTTATATTTAATTACATTAAATACGATCCACTTTTTATATAAATAATTTAATAAATATTTTTTTAAAACTTATAAATATTCCGTATTTATATTATAAAAAGGTGTAATTTAATAAAATTAACGCTTTTTTTTAAATTTATTTTATAATCGAAAAGTTAATAAAATAATAATAAATTTTTTTTTTTAAAAACACTTCGGTTAAATCGTATAAATAAAAGAAAAGTTTTTTTATAATTTATTTTTAAATAAAATCATTTTTTTATTATAATTTTTCTTTAAAAATTAAATTAAGTTTTTAATATAATAAAATAAAAACATTTAATAATTTATAAATTACGTTAAAATTACGTTAAAAACGTAACATTTTTTTAATAAACGTTAGGTTTAAAATTAAATAAACGTTTATAATAAATAATGGTACGAAATACATCGAAAGTTTAACGAAAAAAAAAATAATAATAATAAAAAGTTATTAATTTATTTTAATTATAAGGTTTATTGTAAAATATATAAATATTATTATAATTTACTTTTCTTTTAAAATATAAAATTAAAAGCGATTATAACGTTTTATATTTTTTTATATACTTTTATTTATATTTTTTTTAAAAGGTAAAAAGTTTTAACGTAATATTAAAAACGTAATAATAATAAAAGAATAATAATTTAAAAAAATTAATTATTAACGTTAATTATTTAACATAATATTATATTTTATTAAGAATTTAAATTTTAATATTATTTAAAATTAAAAGTGGTTTTTTAAATTTATTAAAAAAATAAATATATTATAAAAACTTTTATTTTATATTTAAATGTTAATATAAATTATTTCGTTAATTCGATTAATAATTTATCCGTTAAAGCTTTTTATTATAATAAATTAATTAAATTAAATGGTAAAGAAATTTTATATATTTATTATTAAACACGCGTTTCATTAATTAATAATTATATACATTTATATTTTAATATTTATTAACGTTCGTATCGTTATTATTACGTTTACGTTTTATAAGCGAATTAATATATTAATTATAAATTATAATCTTTTTATTATAAAATTTAAAAAAATTAAAATTAATAAAAATAAATATTAATAAATAAATATATAAAAGGGAATTTAAATTAAAGGTTTTATTTAAATGTTATTTTCTTTTAACTTTAAATTAATATTATTTTTATTATATTTCGTTACTTTTTTAAAAAAATAATAATAATTATTTTAATTTTTATATTACGCGTTAAATAATTATTAAAAAAATGGCCTTTTTACTTATAAAAGTAATAAATTAAATTAATGTTAAATGTTATGGAAACGTTATATTAACGAAGAATTAAAAGAATTTAAAAAGGTTTTTTTATATATATTTAAGTTATAATTTTTATTATTAAATGAAAAATATTAAAATTAATAAAAATTATTTTTATAACGTTAAAAATAACCTTAACTTTAAATTAAAATTAAGAAATTATTAAATTAATTTTCTTTTAAATAATTTCGACGCATTATTAAATTAATGTTAAATAAAAGGTTTTAAATTCGATAAATTTTATTTTTTTATTTAAATAATAATAAAATATTTAAATATAAAAATTAATGGTTAATTAATAATTTAATTTTTTTTTCCACTTAAATATTAAAATTCGTTTTTCATTTATTAAGAACGTTGTTATCCGGGCTATGTCCTTTTTGTTATCCGGGCTATGTCACGTGATTCCGGGGAATTTTTATTTTTAAAATCCGGAAACCCGGGCCTTTTCGTTTCCATTTTATAATAACTTTACCACCGTTATAACTGCCATTTTATAATTATATTCATTCGATAGCGAAAAGAATTATGCAATGAATAAAATTGGTTGCATCGAAATCGGGGAAGAATCGGGCGAAATATAACGATTCTTTTATAATATATGACTTTTACATTTACTTTCTTTAATATCTTTGCGAATAAAATCAATAAAATTTCAAAACCTTCTTTATAAAGTTTAAAATTCAATTTCGAATCGAATAGATTTGGTTCTAGTTTTATATCTATATTATTTGTTGAAATATTGAAAGATATATGTAAAAAGGATGTAAAAATTAAATCATTAAATGTTCGATTAAGTGGGTGGTGGGGTAAAAGGCCTGGAAACCCACTGTAACGTACGTTATAACGCCTTTTAAACTTCAAACGCTTATAACTTTCCTAATACTTAACTAAATTAAATCCACCTAATTTTACCCGATGCAGCCAAATCCCAGCGTTCTAATGGTGTTAATTATATACCACTGACGGGCATATCCGTGAAGTTATAGCAAGATGAATGGTAAAAAGCCCGGGTTTTCGAATTTGGTGGGGTGATTTTATAACGGGGTATAACCCGGATAACAAAAAGGACATAACCCGGATAACAACGCTTTTTATTAATAATATAAAAAACGTGTATTATTTAAAAAATTATTTATTTAATTATATATTAAGTTTATAAAAATCATTTTTAATTTAAATTTTAACGTGAAAATTATTATATAATAATTTTAATAAATTATATATTTATTTAATTTTAATGTATTAATTAATGTTATTTTTAAAAAAAAAATTAAAAAATTAACTTAATTTCGCTTTTAATAAATAAACAAAGTTATATAAATTAAATATATTTTTTAAGGAAATTTTATTAATTAATTTAAAGTTTATTTTTTATATTTATTTTTTATTTTTCGAATATAAAATTTAAGTTATTTAATAAAAAATATAAATCTTTAATTCGGATTTTTAATAAAAATAAAAATAAGATTATTAATTATGTTTTAAAGATGTGCCGAAGGTTATTTAATTCTTTGAATTTGTTATTTTATTTTATTAAAAAACCGATTAAATTTTAAAGCGTATAAATTAAAATAAAAAAATAAAAAACGAAAAAAAAAATAAAAAAAAATAATTTATAATCGGTTTTTTAACGTTGTTAATTTATTTAAAATAATGAATAATATAACTTAAAATGGATTTACTTTTATTATATTAAACATTAAAAATAAAATAATAAAACTTTATTATAAATTCGATTAAAAAACACGTTTATTTTAATTAAAAAATTTATTAATAAACGGAACTTTTTTTTTTAATAAAAAAAACAAACTTTTAATCCCGTTATTAATTAATTAATCGGGTAATTTTTTAAGTAATTAAAAGTTTTAATATTTCTTTTAAAATTAAAAATGATTTTTTAATCGTAAATGAAAATTCATCGGTTTAAAGTTATATAATTAAAAAAATAAAAGCAAGTTTTAATTAATTAATTTAATTAATAAACGGTTTAATGTTTTTATTAAAGCTTTTATTTAATAATTTAAATGTTATTATTAATTAATAATAAAATAAATAATATTAAAAAATATTTTATCGTAAATAAAAATAAAACCTTATAATTATTAATATAAAAAATTTCGTTTAAAAAAATAAAAACTTTTAAAAATTAAATGTAAATTAAAAGTAAAGTTTTAAACGTACCGTAATTTAAAAAAAATCAAATCGGTGCGTAAATATATACGTATTTTAAAAAAAAAATTCGGAAATAAGCTTTTAAATTAAAGAAATAAAACGTATAAATAATTTTAAATATTATATCACGGCGAATAAATTTTAAATTAAAATAAAACTTAAATAATAACGAACCATATATTTTATTAATGAAAATATTTAAAATTAAAAATTAAAAAGAAATTATAAAGTAATTTCTTTTAAAAAAATTTTATATATTAATTTTATAATTAAGATTTTAATTAACCGTTTTATTAATATATTTTAAAAATAATAATAATTAAACGTTATTATATATTATATTTTCCGTTATAAGTTTAAAAAATTTAAAAATTATAATTATAAAAATTTTAATAAATATTATTATTAATAATAAAAAGATTTTATTAATTAAAAAACACTTTGTAACTTTATGTGGCTTTGTATGGCTTATGTTATAAAGCAATGTTGGCCGCGCTGTATGCATGTCGTCGGTTTGCCGCGCTGTATGCGGGGTGTCAAAAGGTACTTCAAGTCCCATACAAATCGCCATACAATTGAAGGTACCAGCAGCCGCCGAAATTCAATCAATTCGACCTACTTTTCCCCCACCACAACCTACAGTCCTCCCAATCGACCGTTTCCCACCCTTTCAATCCAGGCTCAAATTTCTTATAATTAGACAATTAGATAGATCCCGAAAGGCGCTTTCGATTGATACAGGTTGCATCCCTTACAGATTGCTGTATGGGTGGCAAATCAGGTTGAAGGTTAGATGCATGTAGGGGACGGAGGCCTTCGCGAAGGGTATCACGGGACCATCTTGGTTAAAAACTACTATATGCACCCAGTTTTTAAAGCGATTTGCCAGCCACACAGCAATTTGTAAGAGATACAACCTGGATCAATCGAAAGCGCCTTTCGGGATCTATCTAATTGTCTAATTATAAGAAATTTGAGCTTGGATTGAAAGGGTGGGAAACGGTTGATTAGGAGGACTGTAGGTGGGTGTGGGCGCGTGGATTTTTCTAAGTTCAATTGAAGGTGCGTGCGGGGTGAGCATTGAAAGTACATGTGTTTGTATGGGGATTTGTATGGCGGGGAAGGTATTAGTGATGCCCGGCCTGCATATAGCGCGGGAACCTTGCGACATATATACAGTGCGGCTAACATTGCTTATGTTATATAAGGTTACCTTTATTTAAAATTAAAAGTTAATAATTTATATATTTATATAATTATAAAATTATAATATATTATATAATATTACATATAAACGTTATGTAATTTATTATTTTTATAATAATATTTTTTTTATTTTAAATAATTATTTAAAAGATTAAATTATAATTTTTAAACCTTTTAATTTAAAAAAAGAAAATTAATGGTATTAAAATTAAAATTTAAAAATGATGTTATTTTATTAAAAGCTTTAAAAAAATTAATAATTAAATAAAAATAAATTAAAAACTTTAACGATATAACGTTATTATTTTTATTTTCATCGACGAATAATATGAACTTATACGATAATAATAATTTTATCACGTACATTATAAGTTTTAAATTAAATTTAATTAATCGAAATAATAATATAAAAAATAAAACTTTAAATGTATAAATATAAATATATTTTATTTATAACTTTAAAAATAAAACTACGAATATATAAATATAAATACATTTTATTTATAATATTAAAAAATGGATTATTTAATAATGTATTTTATTAAAGTTTTATAATTATATTAATAAAATAATTAATAAAATAATTAATAAAAACGATAATTATATTATAAATTAAAATGGTAAAAAATATTAAAAGTATAAAAAGCTTAAATATATTTATTAAAATTACCGTAATAATAATAATAAAATTAATAAAACTTATAAAATTAATAAATTAAAAAATGAATTTAAAGTAATATAAATATTTTTTTAAATTTAAAAAACGTTATTAAGCTTAAAAAACGTTATTAAAATAAATAATAAAACCATAAAGTTAATTAATTATTTATAAATTTTATATAAAATTATTAAAAAAATTAAAATATATTATAATTTATTATAATAATTAATTAATTAAACCTTTAAAAATAAAAATGTAAATAATAATAAAATTTTTATAATGTATATAATAATAATTAAAAGTTAAAAAAAGTTAATAATAAAATTAAAATAAATTAAAAAAGTTAAAAAAAGTTAAATTAAAGTTAAAAAAACCGATAATAAAATTAAAAAAAGTTAATAATAAAATTAAAAATAACGTTTTTAAATAACATTAATATTAAAAAAATATATTAATAATAAAAAAGTTTTATTAATTAAAAAACATTTTATAACTTTATATAATTTTATATAATTTATATTATATAAAATTACATTTATTTAAAATTTAAAATTAATAATTTATATATTTATATAATTATAAAATTATAATATATTACACGGTATTATATGTAAATATTATATAATTTATTACTTTTAATTATTTTTTTATTAATTAAATTATTATAAGTTAAAAATGTTTTTTTTATATTTTTTTAATTATTATAAAATTAAATTAATTAAAAGTTTTAAATTTTTTAAATATAATAAATAATATTTTTAATTTAAAATAATTTTATCGTTTTTTATGTTTTATATTATTATTAAAATAATTAAATTATGAATATTTTAATAAATTTTATAAATTTTTTATTAAATATAATATCATTTAATTAATTATATTATTATGTATTTAATAAACTTTTTTTTAATTTTATACCACGTTTCGTTTTTATTTTATTTTATTATAATTTTAATTATGATTTTAATCGTGATTTTAAATATTAAACCGTAATTAAATTATTAATTTTTTAAAAATTAATAAAAAATTAATATATAATAATTTTAACGTTTAAATTTTAATAACTTTATATTTATTATAATTTTTTAATTATAAAATTAAACGTTTAAAAACTTTTAATTTAATAATTTAAATAATTTTATTTTAATTAAATTATATATAATAAAATATATATAATAAAAAAGTAATATTAACCGCGTTATATATATATTATAAAGTTTTTACGTTATATGTAAATTAAATATTATAAATATTTTCTTTATTATATAAATTTTTATATAAATATATATATTTTTAATATTTATTTTGCGCGCACTTTTAATTAAATTTAAGAAAATCCACGCGCTTATATTTACTTATAAATTGTTTTAATTTTTTATTTTTTACCTTTTTAATTTTATGTTTTATTTTTTATAATTAAATAATTAAATAAATTTTAAAAAGCGTTTTCGATTAATATAAACTATATATTTTATAAATCTTTATATGGGTAAAAAATCGGGTTAAAAGTTAAATGTATTTAATAATTTTTAATTAAAGTAATCCCGTAATATTTTTTTTATTTTATATGCGATTATTTTTTAATTAAATTTATTAATTATACGGCAATTTATAAAGCATGTAAACAACGTTATTTAAAAGCGCTTTTCGAGTTATATTTAATTATATAATTATAAAAAACTTAACGTTAAATTAATAAGGGAAAAAGGGAAATTAAAACGAGGTGTATAAGTTATAATAAAAAAAAAATAAATTAAATTAATTGAATTTCGGCGGTTATTAATACTTTTAATTATATGGCGATTTATATAAGATTTAAAATATTTTACGACACTTCGTATATAACGCGGTAAATTAACGACATATATATAACGCGGTTAACATTATTTTAATAAAATATTAAATATTATATTTATTTTAATTTTATTATTTTAAATTAACCGTATATAATAAACGCGATTTTATATAATAAATATTTTAAATTATAATTAAATTATTAATTTTTTTATTTTTAATAATTATAATAATTAAACGAGTAATGAAAAAATTAAAAAATTTAAATTATTTAATAAATAATAATTTATATATTAAATATATTTATTAACATTTATTTTAAATATAAATTTAATAAATTTAATAATTTATAATTAAAATTACGGTAAATTAATTTTACATTTTATTAATTATTAAATTTAAAATTAATTAAACGATTAATAATAATATTATTACGAAAAAATAAACGATTTTTTACGTAATTAAATTTAAATTTATAATATATTATAATATAATATTAATTAAAAATAATTAATATGTAAATAATTTTAAATATAAATTTATTTTATATTTTATTAATTATTTAATTTAAAATTAATTAAATAATTAATAATAATATTATCGTAAAAAAAAATAAATAATATTTAAACGTTATAATTAAAAAAACTTTTTCGTTAAAATTTAAAATAAAATTTTTAAAGTTTTTTTTTTTTTTTTTTAATACGGCTTTTTATAATGTCCGGGAAAACGCGACTTACGTAAGCTTTAAGGCATTTTTGCTTTCTTAAAATTACGGGGACCGGGAAAAAGAAAAAAAAGACCTTAAAAATTTTTCTTCGTAGAAAGTTATTAGTTAAGAAAAGGTCCAAGAAAAGGGGTGGAAAACGGGGTAAAAAACGGGGTGGAAAAAAGGTAAAAAAAAAGGTGGGAAACGAGGTGAAAAAAAGAGGCAATAAGGTGGAAAAAAAGATAAAATCCGTCCGGAAAACGTTATTAATCATTTAATTAATTGATTTTTAACTTAATAATTAATTAATTAATTAATTAATTGATTTATTAATTAATTAAAACTTTAATTAAAAAGCTGGTTTAAAAATTAATTAAAAAACTGGTTTAAAAGTTAATTAAAAAATGGTTAATTTATTAATTTATTAATTAATTAATTTATTAATTAATTAATTAATTTAATACCTGGTTAATTAATTAATTAATTAATTAATTACTTGTTTAATTAATTTAATAATTAATTAATTAATTAATTAATTAATTAATTAACTAATTAAAACCTTGGTTTAAAAGCTGGTTAATTTAATAATTAATTAAATAATTAATTAATTTATTTATTTACTTACGTACGTATAAATTAAACAACGGGTTAAATAACTTATTAATTTATTAATAAAAAAAACACATTCCCATATAAAAGGCTCCCACCGCCCCTTAAACCCCCGGATTTTAACTTTAATCTTAACTTTATTTTTAACTTTAATTTTATTTTTACCTTTAACTTTAATTTAACCATTAACTTTACGTGGTTTTAAAGCTTTACGTGGTTTTAAAAGTTTACGTGGTTTTAAAAACCTGATTTTTAATATAAATTAATTCGTTTTTATATAATTAAATAAAAGCTTTTAATGGGGGTAATTAATTAATTATTAAAAAAGTGGCCTTTACGCGCGAAAAATGGTTTAAAAATAATTTAACACGTGGTTTTTAAAAAGTAATTAATTAAAAAAATGGCTTAAAAAGTTATTAAATGCGCCGCCAATTAAAAAATAAGTTTGAAAAAATACATTTAATTAAAAAAGTAAATGAATTTAATTAATTAAAAGCGTTTTATTAATATTAATTAAATTCGAAAAAGTTTATTAATTATTTATTAATTTTTTATTAATTACTTTATTAATTATTTTATTAATTATTTACGTAATTTTTAAATTTTCGAATTTAAACGTAATAATGTTTTCCGAATAAATAATAAAAATATAATAAAAAAAGTTACGAAAAATAATTAAATTTTTTATAATTTTTATAAATTATAAAAATTTAAAATATTTTATAATTATTTATATATTAAATAAACGTTAAATATATTAAAAATAAATTTTATTAAAATTTAATTTTATTATAAAATACCGGGCCGATAAAAAAATAAAATAATTTAATGTTTTATTAAAATAAAATTAAAATATCTTAATAAATTAAAAAATTAAAAAAATAATAAATCGTATATAACATTTATTTAAATAAAAATAATCACTTTTAATAAAATTAAAAATAATAAATATTTAAATATTTTTAATAAATATTATTAAAATATTAAAAAAAATATTAAAATAAAAGTTATTATATACCCGTGGTTATGTAATTAAATTTAAACTTTATATAAAATTTTTTTATTTCGTAAAAAATTATAATAATTTTAAACTTTATTATTTATTTTTACATGCGATCGTAATTTACGAATAATTTAATTTTTATAAAAATTTTATTTAATTAATAAAAAAAATAACACCGGAATAAAACTTCGTAATTATATTTATTAAAAAAAAATTTATAATAAAAATTTATAAACTTTATAAAATTAAAAAGTTATTAAAAATATAAATTTTAAAATAATTTATAAAATTATGAATAAAAAAAATCGTTATTTTTTAATAATTTTTAAAAATTATAAAATTTTAATTATTAAATATAATTTAAACGATAAAAAAATTATATCGTTTAAAAATTAAACGTGAATATTAAATTAAAAGTTTTTTAAAACGATTATAATTATAAAATAAAATATATAAAATTTTTATAAAAATTACGATATTTATAACCGAATTTACGTTTAATAAATTAAATGAAAAAATTATTAAACCTTTTATTTATTTTTAATTATTATTTTTTAAAATTATTTATTAATTTTATAATAAAAATATTAATAAAAAAACTTTTAATATTTAATAATAATTATTTATCGGTTATTAAAATAAATTTTATTAAAAACGATAAATATTATAAAAATTAAAACGTATATTATAAAATTTATATATATTTACGTTAAATATTATAATTTTTTTATAATAATAATATTAAATTAAAAAAATAATTAAATAAATACATTTTAAATTAAACTTTATAAATTTATAAAAATAATATAACGTTTATTTATTATTTTTAATTTAAAAATTTAAAAATTTATAAAAAAATAAATTAAAAAATATAAATACATTTATAATATTTTTTAATTTACGTATAATTTAATTAATTAAAAATATTATTTATAACGATAATAACCATTAATAATAAAAATATAATAATTAAATTAAATTTTTTTATATAACGTATAAATATTATTACGAATTAAAAACTTAAAAAGTTAATTAAAATAAAAATTAACGCGAATTTATATTATAATTATAAATATAATAAACGTAGGTTTTTATAATAAAGTTATTAATAATTTTAAATAAGTTATAAAAGTTATTAAAACACGTATAAAAAAGGTTTTTACGTTAATTAATTAAATTTATATTTTTAAATATAAATATTATAATTTTAAAAACGAAAAATTCTTATTTTTCTTTTTTTTTTATTAATGAAAATAATTTTATTTTTAATTTTATATAATATAAGTTTACCGTTATTTATAAGAACCGTTATATATTTTTATTAATTATTTTTTAATTAATAAAAGTTTTTAAAAAAACGTTTATCGTATTAAACGATAATTTAATATATAAATATCTTTTAAATAATAAACAATTAAATTTTTATAATATTAATTGTTTTTTATTAACACGATTTAAATTTATATAAACTTTTTAATAACTTTTTTAATAATTTTATAAATAATTTATTAAATAATTTTAATTTATTTTACGAAATTAAAAAAATGGCTTTAATTAAAAATAAACGTTTAATTTAAGTTAATAAATAAAAAAATTTCTCGATACATATAATTATATTAAATTTTTTTATTTTAAAAAACTTAATATATTTCGGATTAAAAAAAATTAAATGTTTAAAAATTATGTTTTTAATTTTAATTAAAAAACGGTAACGTTTAATATAATAATTTAGAGCGTTGTTATCCGGGCTATGTCCTTTTTGTTATCCGGGCTATGTCACGTGATTCCGGGTAATTTTTATTTTTAAAATCCGGAAACCCGGGCCTTTTCGTTTCCATTTTATAATAACTTTACCACCGTTATAGCTACCATTTTATAATTATATTCATTCGATAGCTAAAAGAATTATGCAATGAATAAAATTGGTTGCATCGAAATCGAACAAGAATCGGACGAGATATAACGATTCTTTTATAATACATGATTTTTATATATACTTTCTTTCATATCTTTGCGAATTAAATCGATAGAATTTTAGAACCTTTTTTATAAAATCTAGAATTAAATCTTGAATTGAATAAACTTAACTTCAATTTTATATCTATATTATTCGTTGAGATATTATAAGATATATGTAAAAGGGATATAAAAATTAAATTATTAAGTGTTCGATTAGGTGGGTGGTGGGGTAAAAGGCCTGGAAACCCACTGTAGCGTACGCTATAACGCCTTTTACACTTCAAACGCTTATAACTTTCCCAATACCTGTCCAAATCAAGTGCAACCAATTATATTCGATGCAGTTGAACTTTAGCATTCTAATGATGTTGAATATATACAACTAGGTGGTATATCCGTCAAGTTATGGCAAAATGAATGGTAAAAAGCCCGGGTTTTCGAATTTGGTGGGGTGATTTTATGGCGGGGTATAGCCCGGATAACAAAAAGGACATAGCCCGGATAACAACGCTCATAATTTAATATAAAAAAGCTTAATAAAAAATATAATAATTAAGTTTTTATTTAAGTTTTAATTAAGAAATTTAAAAATAAATAATCGATTTAAACCGTTTATTAAAACTTAATTAAAATGTATTAAAATGTTTTTTAATATTTCGGCGATTTTTTTATTAACTTCGAAAATAAATTAATTTTAATTAACGGGTTAAATTAAAAAAGGGAAAATAAAATTAATTATATTAATCCAAAATTAAATAATAAATTAAAGAATATTTTTATAATAAAAAAATTAAATAAAAAAAATTATAATAAATAAATGATTAAAATTAACGATATAACGGTTAAAATGGAAAAAGTATTAAATTATAAAAAAAAAACCGTTTTATAACCATTTAATACGAAGGAATATTTAATTAAAAAGCCGTTAATTTTATTAATATAATAATTATTTAAAAACAAAGATTAAAATTTAATAAAAACGGAAATATAATTATAAGTGAAATAAATTATATAATTTTAATTATTATAATAATTATAACGATAAATTAAATAAATGATTCGTATTAAAATAATAATAATTTATTAAAAATATAATAAAAATTAAATTAAAAGTTTAAGAAATTTAAAAAAAAAATATTTATTATATAAAAATAAAATATTTTATAATGGTTTATTCGTTATTTTAAATTACATTTTAATTAAATTATAATAACGAAAATAATACGTTATAAATGATTATTATAAAAGCTTAAAATAATTAAAATGTTAAAAATAATTATAAATTATTAAAATGTTTAAAAAACGAATAATTTTTAAACGAAATTATATTTAAAAATTAATATTAAGATTTATAAATATTAAAAAACTTTTAAATAAAATATATATATATATATTTTTTAATCGAAATTTTATTAAATAAATCAAAGTTTATTAATACGTTTATAAATTTAAAATGTTTAATATATTTAATATTTAATAAAAGATTTATATAATAAATAAAATTATCGCGTATATTTATTTAAAAAAAAAATAATTAAAAATAAGGGATTTTATACGATTAATAGGTTTATATATATAAAAATTAATATAAACGGTAAAAAAACGAATATAAGGTTATATTATTTCAAATTTCGCGTTTTTTTTAATATTAAAAAATTTATAAATGAAATAAAACGACATTATTTATAAAGTAAAAAAAAAGTCGATTAAAATAAATTTAAAAAAATACGATTTAATAATATATAAAAAAAATTAAAACATTATTTAAACATTTTATAACATTAAAATAAAATGTTTATAAATTAAAAAAATTAAATATATAATAAGAAATATGTTTTTAATATTTATAATTTAAGAAAAAAAACGTTAATATAAAAAAAACGGCGAGGACGTTTAAATCTTTAATACCATTATATAAAATATTAATATCGTATTAAAAAAAAAAGGAAAAATTTATAATTAATTAAATTTAAAAAACATTATTTAATAAATTAAAAAATTAAATCAAAGACTTTTTAAATAATAAAAATATAATATTATTATTATTAAAATTAAGGTTAAATATTAAAATTAATTTATAAAAAACGATTAAAATAAAAAAAAGAAGTTTTATAAAAGCTTTAATATAATATATTAAAAAAAAAGTTTTTAATATTATAAAAAACCTTAATAAATTTATTAAATAAAAAATAAATTAAGCTTAATAATTCTTTAAAAAAAGCATTAATATTATTTATAAAAAAATTAAAAAACAACCTTTAATTATATATAAATTATAAAACTTTTAACGTTATTTTAATATATAATTATTATTTATTATTATTAATTAAAAAAACCTTTTGATTTTTTTATAAAATTAAATGGTTAATTAAAATTAATATTAAAATTATATTTTATAAATTACGAATAAAAAAAATAAATAAATAAAAAACCACTTTTTACATTTAATTTAAAGCTTTTAAATAATTAATTATATTTTTTAAATTATATAAAACATTAATGGTATTTTAATATTATATTAATAAAACTTTATTCGATTTTTTAAATGATTATTATTTAACGTATATAAAGAATATAATACTTTATTTAAATAAATCTTATAAAGATTATATAAATAAAATTAAAATAATATTAAAACGCTTTAATAATATTAATTTAAAATTAAATTTTTTTAAATGTTTTTTTATTATAAAAGAAATTAAATACCTAGGTTTTATCGTTATAATGAAAAAAAAATTAAAGTAAATTTTAATAAAGTTATAATTATTAAAAAGTGGGAATTATTTACGAATATATAAGAAATTCGTAGTTTTTTAAGGTTTACGAATTTTTATAAAACATTTATTAAAAAGTTTAATAAATTAATTATTTTTTTAACCATTTTAATAAAAAAAAAAGCTTTTTTTTAAATAAAGGTAAAAAATAAACGCGGCGTTTAAAGAATTAAAATATTTATTTATTATTATATTGATTTTAATTTATTAAAACCTTAATTAAAAAATGTATTTAAAAACGGATTATTCGGGGTAAGTTTTAAAAGCTTACTTTTTATAAAAAAATTATAATGAAATGTTAAAACTTATGGTTTATTATTTAATAAAATTATTATTAATTAAATGTAATTATAAAATATATAATAAAAATTTTTAACGATTATTAAAATAATAAAAATATAATAAAAAAAATTATAAAAAATGGTTAAACTTTTTATAATTTTTATAAATTATAAGAATTTAAAATATTTTATAATTATTTATAAATTAAATAAACGTTAAATACGTTAAAAGTAAATTTTATTAAAATTTAATTTTATTATAAAATATTAAATTAATAAAAAAATAAAACGATTTAATATTTTATTAAAATAAAGTTAAAATATTTTAATAAATTAAAAAAATAAAAAAATAATAAATTATATGTAACGTTTATTTAAATAAAAATGGTTATTTTTAATAAAAACGATGGTAATAAATATTTAAATGTTTTTAACGAATATTATTAAAATGTTAAAAAAAGTAATAATATCGGATTAAAGTTTTATAATTATATTTATTAAAAAGAAATCTTTTATAACGAAAATTTATAAGTTTTATAAAATTAAAAGGTTATTAAAAATATAAACTTTAAAACGATTTATAAAATTATTAATAAAAGCGATTATTAATTTTTATTAATTTTAAAAAATTAAAAAATTTTAATTATTAAATATAATTTAAATAATAAAAAAATTATATCGTTTAAAAAATAAATATGAATATCGGATTAAAAGCCTTTTAAAACGGTTATAATTTAAAATGTTTACGATTTTTACGTTACGGGTTATTTAAAAAAAAATATTATTACGATCGTTTTAAAGTTTTTTTATTAATTAATTATAAAATAAAATATATAAAAGTTTTATAAAAATTATAATATTTATAACCGAATTTATGTTTAATGAATTTAACGAAAAAAGTTATTAAAACTTTTATTTATTTTTAATTATTATTTTTTAAAGTTATGTATTAATTTTATAATAAAAATATTAAAAAAAAAACCTTTAATATTTAATAATAATTATTTATTAATTATTAAAATAAGTTTTATTAAAAATAATAAATATTATAAAAGTTAAAACGTATATTATAAAGTTTATATATATTTATGTTAAATATTATAACTTTTTTACGACGGTAATATTAAACCGAAAAAATAATTAAACGAATGTATTTTAAATAAAACTTTATGAATTAATAAAAGTAATATAACGTTTATTTATTATTTTTAATTTAAAAATTAATAAATTTATAAAAAAAATAAATTAAAAAAAATAAATATATTTACGGTGTTTTTTAATTTACGTATAATTTAATTAATTAAAAATGTTATTTATAATAATAATAACCATTAATAATTAAAATATAATGGTTAAATTAAACTTTTTTTATATAACGTATAAATATTACGTATATTTAATTAAATAAATTATTAATAAAACCTTAAATAAATTCTTTAAAAAATAATAAATTATAAACTTTATAATTAAAATTAAAAAAATTAATAAATACATTTAAATTATTATAATTATAATTTAAAAACGTATAAAACGTATAATAAATTAATTTTAATTAAAGGACTTTAAATATAAAATAAACGATAAAGTTTAATTAAATTTAAAAAATATTATAATATTATAATTTAAAAAAAATTCTTTTAATTATATACGAAATATAAGGTAATTAAAGTAATTAACTTTTATATAATAAAATTAAACGTATTTATAAAAATTTAACCACGATTTTATACCGAATTATTTAAATTAATAATTATAAATTTATTATTATTTTAAATATAAAACGACGTTTAACCACCACTTTTTATTAATTAAAATGGTAAAAACTTTAAATATATTATTAAAGAAATTTTAAGATCGGAAAATAAGCGTAAAAAACGGGGCGCACGTAAAATAATATTAATTAAATAAAAAAATTACGTAATATTAATGTAAAAACTTCGAAAAAAATTAAAAAATATAAAAACTTTAAAAACGTTTTATTAACGATTTAAAATAAAAAACGAGGTAAACGAAAAAATTTTTATAATTATAAGTTTTAAAAAATGAAAAAAAAAATATTATTACGAATTAAAAACTTAAAAAATTAATTAAAATAAAACTTAATGCGAGTTTACATTATAATTATAAACGTAATAAACGTAAATTTTTATAATAAAATTATTAATAATTTTAAATAAGTTATTAAAATTATTAAAATATATATAAAAAAAAAATTTACGTTAATTAATTTAATTTATATTTTTAAATATAAATATCGTAATTTTAAAAATAAATTTTTTTTTTTCATTAATAAAAATAACTTTATTTTTAATTTTATATAATATAAATTTATTATTATTTATAAAAATTATTATAAATATTATATATATTTAATTAAATAAATTATTTAAAAAATAATAAATCGTAAATTTTATAATTAAAATTAAAAAAATTATTAAATACGTTTAAATTATTATAATTATAATTTAAAAATATATAAAATATATAATAAATTAATTTCGATTAAAAAACTTTAAATATAAAATAAACGATAAAATTTAATTAAATTTAAAAAATATCGTAATATTATAATTTAAAAAATTTTTAATTATACGCGAAATATAAAATAATTAAAATAATTAACTTTTATATAATAAAATTAAATATATTTACGAAAATTTAATAAATAATATTAATTACGTTATATATATATCGTTGGTTTACCACGTTATATATAAAATGTCGTAAAATATTTTAAGTTTTATATAAATCGTTATATAATTAAAAGGATTAATTTTTTATTAAATTTAATTAATTTAATTCGTTTTTTTATATATTTATTTTTAATTTATTTTAATTTTTCGTTTTTTATTTTTTTAATTCAAGGTTTTATTTTTTATAATTATACGATTAAATAAATTTCGAAAAACGCGTTCGAATAAATTAATTTATACGCCTTATAAATTATTATATAATTAATAAATTAAATTAAAAAATAATCGCATATAAAATAAAAAAAATATTATAAAATCATTTTAATAAAAAACTTTTAAATACATTTATTTTTTAATTTAATTTATCATTTATATAATAATTTATAAAATATGTAAATTAAATTAATCGAAAATGCATTTCGAAGTTTATTTAATTATATAATTATAAAAAATAAAACGTAAAATTAAAAAATTAAAAAATTAAAAATTAAAATAAATTATAAATAAATGTAAACGCGTGGATTTTTTTAAATTTAATTAAAAATGCGCGCGAAATAAATATTAAAAATATATATATTTATATATAAATTTATATAACGAGGAAAATATTTATAATGTTCGGTTCGTATATAACGTAAAAAATTTACGATATATATATAACGCGGTTAATATTATTTTAAATTAAATAATTAAATTAAATAATTATTTAATTTAATAAAAAAAATTTAAAAAAAAATATTAATATTAAATAAAAAAAAAAAAAATTTATTTATTATTAATTTAAAAATTAATAAAAATTTATTATTATTATATTTTTAAATTTACATATTACGATACGTTATAACACGAAGTTTTCGTCGAAACGAAAATATATACCCCGATTTCGAAATCCGAAATTTAACCGTAAAAACCGATGGTTCGATTCTTAGTTTTATTTTTTTTTTATATTCGTAACCGGCGTTAAAGGTTTATTCGGGCCGTTGCCGCGTTTTTTATAAATTTTTAACGTTAACCGTTCGTTATTAATTATTTTATTTTTTACACGTTATTATTTCGTATAATATTACTTCGTATATTATTTTTTTAATTCGTTTCGGTTTTATACGTTTTTTATTTTTTTATACGTTATTTTATTTTTTTATACGTTTTAATTTTATATATTACTTTATATTACTTTTTTTATACGTTATTTCTTTTTTATACGCCTTGGTTTTATATGTTATTCCTTCGGTTTATTTTAATTTTATACGTTTTTTATTTTTTTATACGATATTTTATTTTCGTTATTTTCGTAAATTATTTTATTTTAATTTTTTATTAATTTTTATTTCGTATATTTTAATTTTATACGTTACTTTTTCGGTTTATTTCGGTTTTATACGTTTTTTATTTTTTTATATATTATTTTATTTTTTTATACGTTATTATTTTTATATTTTATTTTATTTTATTTTTTCGTTCGTTTCGTTTCCGTATATTATTTTATTTTTTTATATATTATTTTTTTTAAACGTTTTAATTTTATTTTTCGGTTTTTTATATAATATATTTTTTATTTATTTTTTAAATCGAATATTTAAACCGGTACGATAACCGGTTTAAAAAATAATTTAAAAATTAATTTAATAAATAATTTAATAAATAATTTAATAAACGATTTAAAAAATAATTAATTTAATAATTAAAAATGAGTTTTTTAAAATAATACATTTAATTAAATTTATTATTAAAGTTTTTAATTAATTAAATTTTATTAAAAAAATTAAATTAAATTATTTTATAATAATATATTTAATTAAATATACGATTAAAGTTTTTAATTAATTAAATTTTATTAAAAAAATTAAATTATTATTATTAAAATAAAATTTAAAAAAATGGAATTAATCCCGATTAAAATTAATGGAATTAATGTTACGAAGGGCGTAAATTTAAAGTGGCGTAAAGGCGATTTTATTCGTACGGTTATTTAAAAATAACAAAGTTACGGAAAAGGAAAAGATTTTTAACGCCGCGGCGTTAACTAAGCTTTTTACATGCAAAAAAGTAATAAATAATTACTTATTTTCACCGTTTTATTTATCGCTTTATAAATAACTTTTTTTTTATTTTTTATTTTTTTATGTACCATGTTCCACCTTTTATGATTTAAACCATGGTTTAAACCATGATAATTAATTTAAATTAAAAATATAAAATTAATTTTAATTAAAAATAACGAAAATCGAATATTTATATAATATGCGAAATATTTTTAATAAAAAATCGAAAAAATAACGTTAATAATTTACTTTTATTTTATTATTATTTTTTAATAATTATATAATTTTTAATATTTATTTTTCGTGTAATAATTATTAAAATTTTATATTTTTTAATAATTATATATTAATTAATTAAACCACGTTTTTTAAATTTTTATTATAATTTTCGAATTTATTAATTAATTAATTTTTTTATTTATTTTTTTTTATTTAAAATTACCGATATAAAAACTTTTTAAATTAAAACATTAATTTAACGCGAAATTATTCGTTCGGGTAATATAATATCCCGAGTTTAACCGGAAATCGATGGTTCGATTTTTCGATTTTTTATTTTTATTTTTTTTATTATACGACGAAATAATTTACCATTATCCGGTTAACGGTTCGCGCATTTATTTAAACTTTTTTTAAATTTTTTTTTTAAATTTTTTTTTTAATTTCTTTTTTAATTATTCGTGTTATTATTCGTTTAACCGCTCATTAAATTACTCGTAATTATTTATAACCATTTTATTTAAATTTTAAAAAAATTATTATATTAAAAATTTTTTTTTCGTATTATAAAAATTTAATTCCGTTATTTCCGCGAATAAAGTATTTTTAAAAATATCGGTTTTTTTAATGCGGTAATTTTTTAAAATCGAAAAAAATCGAAAATATAAAATAAATTATATATTTTATATAAAATAAAATAAAATTTAAAATTAATAATAAAATCGAAATAAATCGATTTTAATTTTTTTTATTTTTTTAATTAATTATTTAAAAAATTATAATTATTTAAAGTTTTTAAAAAAGATTACGTAAGCGCGCAATGGTTATATAAGGCCAAAAGGCTCAAAGTGCCGCCCGGGGTTTAAAGGTTTTGCTTATGTAAGCGAATTACGTAATCAAGGGGAAAGGTTGGAGACCGGGCTTTGGGATCGGGGCTGGGGATCGGGGACGCTGGGGATCGGGGCTCCTAGGGATCGGGATGAGAAATCGGGGCTGGGATCGGGGCTGCTAGGTAGGGATCGGGGCTGCTGGGGATCGGGGCCGCTGGGGATCGGGGCTGCTGGGGATCGGGGTTGAAGGGGTTGAAGGGCTGGGGATGAAGGGCCGGGGATGAGGGCTAAGGATTCGGGGTCGCTAGGGATTGGGGTTGCTGGGGATTCGGGATGAGAAATTAGGGCCGGGATTCGGGGGGGCTGGCGATCGGGGCTGGCGATTGGGTGGGGATCGGAGATGGGGTTGAAGGGCCTGGGGGATGAGGGTGATCTTGGGGGTTGTACGGGTGCCCCGTATTGGAGGGATAAAGGGATAGGGATAAAGGGTTGGGGTTGAAGGTGATCTTAAGGGTTGTACGGGGTTGTACGGGGTTGTACGGGTGCTCTGTACTGGCGGCGGAGGGACTTTGCGAGGCGTGCGCCAGCGCGCCGAGCAAAGGCACGCAGCTGCTAGTACTTAGGGCTGGAGGGATGGAGGGATAGGTTGAGGGCGGCGGGACGAGGGCGGCGGGACGAGCGGTGATATTGAAGATTAAGTAAAAGATTACAATGTATGGGATTCGAACCTGAGGGGTTGCAAGGTGGTCCGTGCGGGTGTGGAAAGTTCGGGTCTTATGTTCCCGGAACGGGGACCTCATGTTTTAACGCTTTAACCACTTCTTCGAAGGTTATTTAATTATTTAATTTAAAGGTTTTTTTTACGTATATTAAATTAATTTTAATAAAATAAATTACGTAATTATATTAAATAATCGTTTTTATTAATTTAATTAATTATACGCGAAAATTAATTTATAATAAATTTTTCGTTTTTAAAAAATTAAATTTTATTAAAAACCATTTTTTCGTAAACGAATTATTTCGAAAATTAAAACTTATAAATTTAATTAATTAAAAAATTTAAAATAAATTTACCGCCGAAACGATGCATTTAATTAATCGCCGTAAATATAACGGTTTTTTTAAAAATAACGAAATTTATATATTTTTATAAATTTTTAATTTAAAAGTTTTCGTAATAACGTTTAAATTATTTATAATAATAAATATTAATTATTAAAATAATTTTAAATTATATATAAATACTTCGAATTTATAAAAAATTATTATATTAAAGTTTAATTAAATTAATTATTTTAAAAAAATATTTAAAAAATTAATTTATTTTTTATTTAAAAAAATATTAAAAATAATTTAAACGTAATTAATATACGTTTTATTATATAAATTTTTATATAAATTAATATATTTAAAATTTTAAAATTTTATATTTTAATTCGTTTTTATTAATTTTAATAAATTAAATTTAATTAATTATATTATAATAAATATAAATTTAAATTTATTATTAATAAAAAAAATTTAAAATATATTTAAAATTTAATTAAATAAAAATAATATTAAATTTATAATATTTATTAATTAAATTTATAATATATAATTATTATAATAAAAATTTAAATTTAATTAATATACGCGTTATTATATAAATTTTTATATAAATATAAATATAAATATTTTTTTATTTTTTTATTAAATATACGCATTAATTTAATTAATTATTTCCGTATTAATAAAATTTAAATAATTAAAAAAAATTAATAATTATAATTATTTTTAAAAAATTATTTTTTAATTAATTTTATATATTTTTAATTTTTTATTTAATTAAATAAATTTAATTAAAAATTAACCATTTATTTAAAAAACCACGTTTTAATTATATTTAAATTACACGTATTTAATTTATTCGTTTAAAAAATATTATAATATTTAAATTTTTAAAAATAATTTATAAATTATTAATTATTAATTAATTAATTAAGAAAATAATTAATAAATAATTAATAAATAATTAATAAATTTTTTTAAATTTAATTAATATTAATAAAACGCTTTTAATTAATTAAATTCATTTACATTTTTAATTAAATTTTTTTTTTTAATTATTTATATATATAATAATTTTTTTAAACCACTTTTTTAATTAATTACTTTTTAAATTATATATTAAACCACTTTTAAATTATTATATTTCGCACGTATTAAAGTTATTTTTTTAAAAGTTAATTAATTATTTATTTTATTTAATTATATAAAAATAAATTAATTTATTAAAAATTAAATTTTTAAAATTATATAAACCTTTAAACCCACGTAAAATTAATGTTTAAAATTAAAATTAAAAATAAAATTAAAATTAAAATTAAAAGTAAAATTAAAATTTAAAAGTTTAAAAAACGGTAAAAACTTTTTATATAAAAATATTTTTTATTAAAAAATTAAAAAATTATTTAACTTGTTATTTAATTAATTAATTAATAAATAAATTAATTTTTTAATTAATTTTTTAATTAATTTTTTAATTAATTTTTTAATTAAATATTTAATTAAATATTTAATTATTTATTTAATTATTTATTTAATTAATTAATTTTTAAATTAATTTTTTAATTAATTTTTAAATTAATTTTTAAATTAAAGTTTTAATTAATTATTAAATTAAAAATTAATTAAATAAATAATTAATAATATTTTTTAAACGGATTTTTTTTTATTTATATTATTTTTTTTTCCCACTTCGTTTTTCACTTGTTTTTTTTTTATTTTTTACCCCTTTTTTTAAAAAATTTTTTAATTAATAACTTTTTATAAAAAAAAAATTTTTAAATTTTTTTTTCCCCGATCTTCGTAATTTTAAAAAAATAAAAACGTTTTAAAGTTTACGAAAATCACGTTTTCCCGGATATTATAAAAAACCGTATTAAATAAATAAAAAAAACATTTTAAAAATTTTAATTATACCCACGTAATAAATTAATTTTATAATAAAAAAAAAATATTATTTATAAAAAAATTTATTATTTTAATAATATTTTTTAATTGGTTGAAATTTTTATCGATACGTTATAATTATTAATTCGGGGTATTTAATTTTTTATATAAAAATTAATATATATAAATGTATTTTTTTAATTAACGGTTAATTTTTTATATTTATATATTTTTTTATTTAAATAATTTTACGAAAAGTTTTTTAATTAATTTATAATTAACTTTTAAATTTATATAATTAAACTTTTAATTAAATGAATTAAATTATATTATTATTATTATTATTTTTATTAATATATATTATAAAATGTATTAATAATTATAAAATATTAAATAACTTCCGGGGATTATTACGTGCGATTAATAAAACAATTATAAAACCGTATAAAATCGAGTTAAAACACCGTATATTTCGGTAATTAAATTATATATTAAAATAAAATATATATTATTAAATAATTTAAATTAAAAATTATTTTATAATATAATTCATTAAAATATTAATGTTTTATTACGAAAATTATTTAAATTAAAAGGTATATTATTTTATAAAAACATTTAATAAAATAATAATTTATTAATAAAATTTTTAATTAATTAAAAACGCCGTTTTTTTACCCGTAAAATACGATTAAAATATAATATTATTAAAATAATAAATCTTTTTATAAATTATATAATTAAAATTAAATTCATTAAAAAAAGCTTTAAATGCGATTATATAATATTATTTTTTTTAAATTAAAATAATATATTAAATACGATATAATTATTTAAAATTATAATTAAAATAAAATAAAATTAATATTTTTATTTAAAATATATAATTATAAATAATTAAAAAAAATATTTAAAATTATATAAAAAATTATATAATAAAACGTGTATTAATTAAATTTAAACTTTTTTTATAACGATATATTATAAATTTAATTAATTAATATTATAAATTTAATATTATTTTTAAATAAATTAAATTATATTATTTTAATATAAATAATAATTAATAAATAAATTATTAAATTATAATAAATAAATTTAATTTATTTAAATTTAAAAACATTTATAAATATAATTTAATTATTTTTTTATAAATTATTTTTTAATAAAAACTTTTTAATAATTTTTTAATAATTTTTTAATATTTTTTTAATTAATTATTATTTAATAATAAAAATTTTTTATATAATATAATTAAATTTATTTAATTTATTCAAATAAAATTAATATATTAATATTTTTTTATATTTATTATAAATTAATTAAAAATAAAAAAATAAAAATAATAACCGTAATAATCATAATGATTATAATAAATATAATTATAATTATAATTATAATTATTTAATAAATTAATAAATTAAATTAAAAACTTAATTTTTAATAAATTAAATTAAAGATTTAATTTAAAAAAAAATTATCACGAAAGGCGTAAATTTAAAGTGGCGTAAAAGCGATTTTATTCGTACGATTATTTAAAAATAATAAAGTTATAAAAAAGGAAAAAATCTTTAACGCCGCGGCGTTAATTAAGCTTTTTACATGTAAAAAAGCGATAAATAATTACTTATTTTCACCGCTTTATTTATCGCTTTTTAAATAACCTTTTCTTTATTTTTTATTTTTTTATATATTATATTCCACCTTTTATAATTTAAACCATGGTTTAAATTATAATAAAAATTATTTTTTATTTTTATATAAAAAATTAAAAGCTTTTAATTTAATAAAAAAAATTAAATAAAAGTTTATAAAAAAATAATTAAATAAAACTTCGAATAATAATTTTTACGCGAAATTTT
Organism: Annulohypoxylon bovei var. microspora; assembly: GCA_022836615.1. Classification (NCBI taxonomy): domain Eukaryota; kingdom Fungi; phylum Ascomycota; class Sordariomycetes; order Xylariales; family Hypoxylaceae; genus Annulohypoxylon; species Annulohypoxylon bovei. The sequence continues at coordinate 39,031 of MU405410.1, forward strand.
TTTTTATATAAATAATTATACATTTAATTAAACGTTATAAAAAAATTAATAAAAAATTAAATAAAAAAATAAATTTTTAAAAATAATATATTTAATTAAAAAAATTATTTATATTTAAATAAAAATTATTATATAATTATAATTATATAATTAAATTTAAATTTTATATAAATTCTTTTTTTATAAAAAATAAAAATAATTTAAAAATTATATAAATTTTAAATTTTATTATTTATTTTTATATACGATTATAATTTACGAATATTTTTATTTTTTTTAAAATTTTATTTAATTAATATTAATTAATTCGTTTAAAAAACATTATTACGTTTAAATTCGAAAATTTAAAAATTACGTAAATAATTAATAAAGTAATTAATAAAGTAATTAATAAAATAATTAATAAAAAATTAATAAATAATTAATAAGTTTTTTCGAATTTAATTAATATTAACGAAACGTTTTTAATTAATTAAATTCATTCATTTTTTTAATTAAATGCATTTTTTTTTAAACTTACTTTTTAATTACCCATGCATTTAATAATCGTTTTAAACCACTTTTTTAATTAATTACTTTTCGAACCACGTGTTAAATTATTTTTAAACCACCACTTTTCGCGCGTAAAAGCCATTTTTTTAAAAGTTAATTAATTATTTACATTTAAAGCTTTTATTTAATTATATAAAAACGAATTAATTTATGTTAATGATTTAACGTAATGGTTACGTGCTTGGTTTACTTTTATTACGATGGTTTTTTATAATAAAAAAAAAGGTTTTAAATCTTTTAATTACCATTAATTTTAATAAATTTTTAAACATACATTTTAATAAAATTAAATCTTATAACTTTGTAATAATAAAAAAACGTTTAAGTGATAATATTATTTAAATGTAAATTAAGTTTAAATCTTTTAAAAGGTTAAGTATTTTAAAAGGGTTATTATTTTTAAAGTTATTAAAGTTACCGTTATCGCATTTTTAATGGTTTAAAAATAAATTATTAATGATTTAAGCGATGGTAAAAGGATTATTTTACTTTAATAAATTATATTAATAAAATAAAAAATATGTTACCACTTTATATCCACCTTTTTTAAGAATAATAACTTAACGATACGTAAATGGAATCGTAATGTAACGTAAATAATTTAATATTATAAATAATACTTGGTTTATTTTAAAATAAACCATATAATATAAAAACTTTTTAATTTAATTAAAAGCAAAAAATAACCCTTTTAAAGTTATAACTTTAAGTATTATACGGTGAAATATAATTAAAGAAAAATTTAAAGGAAAAAAAAAAGAGGATTATAATTATAATATAAAAAATTAAAATTAATTATAAAAAAATAAAAGGTTTTTTATTTCGGTTATTATAAGGTTTTCTTTTTATTTTTTAATAAAATAAATATATAAATTTATTTATAATAAGAAAAATATAATATATAATCGGCGGAACGCCGCTTTAATTATACGAACATTTACCCGTGGCAATTCCACATATTATGTAATTAAAAAATAATTATATATTTAAATAAATCGGTGTAAAATGAATAATAATAATAATAATTAATTTATATTAAAAATTAAGTTTTCGAAACCACGTAAGCCTTTAAAACCACGTAAAGCTTTAAAACCATATAAAATTAAAAGTAAAATTAAAATTAAGGTTAAAATCCGGGGGTTTAAAAAGCGGTGGGAACCTTCCATGTAAAAATGTGTTTTTTTTATTAATAAATTAATAAATTATTTAACCCGTTATTTAATTAATTAATAAATAAATTAATAAGTAAATTAATAAATAAATTTTTTAATTATTTAATTAATTATTAAATTAATTAATTTTTAAACCAAGGTTTTAATTAATTAATTAATTAAATAAATGGTGATATTTTCCGGACGGATTTTTTTTTTTTTTCCACCTTATTACCCCCTTTTCCCACCCTTTTTCCCACCCTTTTTTTTTACCTTTTTTCCACCCCGTTTTTTACCTCGTTTTCCACCCTTTTTTTAGACCTTTTTTTAATTAATAACTTTTTACGAAGAAAAATTTTTAAAATTTTTTTTTTCTTTTTCCCGGTCCCCGTAACTTTAAAAAAGTAAAAACGTTTCGGAGCTTACGTGAATCGCGTTTTCCCGGACATTGTGGAAAACCGTACCAAGTAAAAAAAAAAAAAACCTTAAAAATTTTATTTAATTTAATAAATTAAACGTAAATTAATTAAATTTTATAAAAAAAATATTATTTTATAATTCGCGCGGTTTTATTACCGTTATAAATACGAAATATTATATTAATTTAAAAATTTTAAAACTTTTTAATAAATTAATAAATTTAATTACGTTTATTACGCACGAAAAAATTTTTATTATAATTTAATTAATAATTTTATTAATCGATTAAAAAAATATATTTTCATTAATTTATTAAATTTAAAATTATTTAAATTTTATATAATAATCGAATTATTATTAATATAAAAACGTATAAAATTTCGAAACGATTTATTTATTTCGTTATTTATTTTTTAATTTATATATCGATTTATTTATTTCGTTATTTATTAATTTATTTATTTCGTTATTCACCGGTTTTTTTATTTATTTTATTATTTACCGTTTTATAAATATTTAATAACGGTAATAATAATTTATACATTTAATAACGGGAATTAATAACCGTAATAATAACGATGATTTATATATTTAATAATAAAAATTTATTTTAACGAAATTTTAAAATAATTTATTAATTTTAAACCGTTATTTTATAATAAGAATAAATTAAAAAAATTATATTAATAAAAAATATATTAATATTAAATTAATAATTAATACGTACGTTATTAAATTATTTATAATATATTATAATTATAATAAAAATTATTATTAAAATAATAATTTATTAAAAAAAATTTTTAAACGCGATTTTTATAAATAAAAAATAATAAATTTTAATAAATTATTACGAAATTTTCGTATTAAAATTATTAATTATTTATTTTATTATAAAATATATAATAAAAGTCGTAATAATTTTAAATTATTAATAATTATTATAAATTCGAATAAATTTTTAAATTTTTTAATTATTTAAATTAAAGTTTTATTTAATTTTATTTTTAATTATTTCATTTTAAATAATAATTTACATTTCATGGCATTATTAAATCGAAAAATTACATTTATTTATAATTTTTCACCGATTTTTAAAGCCGTATAAATTTCATAAAATCCGAAATTTATCGTTTTCGAACCGATATTTCGATCATTTTAAATTATATACCTTGAAACTTTTCGAGCCGTATACACGGGAAATTTATTAACCATTTCGGCACTTTTATCGCTTATATCATTAATTCCGGCACTTTTATTACCCGGCCCGGCACCGATATTTTATTTATACTTGGTTAAATTATTTAAAATTTACACACCGGCATTTAATATTTTTTTTATATTAATACCAAGTATTTTTTTCGGATTAACGTAATAAATGCGAAATCTTTTATTAAACTTATAATTATATTATAAATAACCGCGTAAAAAAAAAATTATTAAAATAATAATAATAATAAAAATCGCGAATTTTTCGAAACTTTTTTAATTATATATTTTAAATTTTTTTAATTTTATATTTAAACTTTTATTTTAACGTTAATTTTTTTTTTCGTAATTTTATAACGTAATACGTTATTTTTCGCAAACATTATAACGTTATATATTACGATTTTTAAATTATAAATAATAATTTTAACGAACGTATATTTTAAATTATAAAAAAAACCATAAAAAAATTATAAAAAACGTGGTAAAAAAAAATATTAATATTAAAATAAAAGTTATTATATAACCGTGGTTATATAATTAAATTTAAACTTTATATAAAATTTTTTTATTTTATAAAAAATAAAAATTATTACGGGTTAAAGATTCGGAAAATTAATTAAAATAAAAATTAACGCGAGTTTATATTATAATTATAAACGCGATAAACGTGGGTTTTTATAATAAAGTTATTAATAATTTTAAATGGGTCGTTAAAATTATTAAAATATATATAAAAAAAGTTTTTACGTTAATTAATTTAATTTATATTTTTAAATATAAATATTATAACTTTAAAAACGAAAAGTTATTATTATTTTTTTTTATTAATAAAAATAATTTTATTTATAATTTTATATAATATAAGTTTATTATTATTTATAAAAACCGTTTTATATTTTCATTAATTATTTTTTAATTAATAAAAGTTTTCGAAAAAACGTTTATTACGTTAAATAATAATTTAATATATAAATATTTTTTAAATAATAAACGATTAAAACTTTATAACATTTATCGTTTTTTATTAACACGATTTAAATATATATAAGTTTTTCGATAATTTTTTTAATAATTTTATAATTAATTTATTAAATAATTTTAATTCGTTTTACGAAATTATAAAAATAATTTTAATTAAAAATAAATGTTTAATTTAAATTAACGAATAAAAGGACTTTTCGATATATATAATTATATTAAATTTTTTTATTTTAAAAAACTTAATGTATTTTAAATCGGAAAAAAATAAATATTTAAAAATTATATTTTTAATCCCGGTTAAAAAACGGTAATGTTTAATATAATAATTTAATATAAAAAAACTTAATAAAAAATATAATAATAATAAAACCTTTATTTAAATTTTAATTAAAAAATTCGAAAATAAATAATCGATTTAAATCGTTTATTAAAACTTAATTAAAATACGTTAAGATGTTTTTTAATATTTTGGCGATTTTTTCGTTAATTTTAAAAATAAATTAATTTTAATTAATGAATTAAAATAAAAAAAATAAAATAAAATTAATTATATTAACGCGGAATTAAATAATAAATTAAAAAATATTTTTATAATAAAGAAATTAAATAAAAAAAATTACGATAAATAAATGGTTATAATTAATAATATAACGGTTAAAATAAAAAAAATATGAAATTATAAAAAAAAAATTACTTTATAATTATTTAATACGAAAAAGCATTTAATTAAAAAGCCGTTAATTATATTAATATAATAATTATTTAAAAACAAAAATTAAAGTTTAATAAAAACGGAAATACGGTTATAAATAAAGTAAATTATATAATTTTAATTATTACGATAATTATAATAATGGATTAAATAAATAATTTACATTAAAGTAATAATAATTTATTAAAAATATAATAAAAATTAAATTAAAAGTTTAAAAAAATTAAAAAAAAAAGTAAATATATTTATTATATAAAAATAAAACATTTTATAATGGTTTATTCGTTATTTTAAATTACATTTTAATTAAATTACGATAATAAAAATAATACGTTATAAATGGTTATTATAAAAGTTTAAAATAATCGGAATATTAAAAATAATTACGAATTATTAAAATGTTTAAAAAACGAATAACCTTTAAGCGAAATTACGTTTAAAGGTTAATATTAAAACTTATAAATATTAAAAAAGTTTTAAATAAAATATATATTATTTTTTTTCATTAAAACCTTATTAAATAAATAAAAGTTTATTAATACATTTATAAATTTAAAATATTTAATATATTTAATATTTAATAAAAAATTTATACGATAAATAAAATTATTACATATATTTATTTAAAAAAAAATTAAAATTAATTAAAAATAAGGAATTTTATATAATCGATACGTTTATATATACGAAAATCGATATAAACGGTAAAAAAAATAAATATAAAGTTATATTATTTCGGATTTCGCGTTTTTTTTAATATTAAAAAAATTATAAATAAAATGAAATAACGTTATTTATAAAATTAAAGAAAGTTAATTAAAATAAGTTTACAAAAAATATAATTTAATAATATATAAAAAAAATTAAAACATTATTTAAACATTTTATAACATTAAAATAAAATATTTATAAATTAAAAGAATTAAATATATAATAAAAAATGTGTTTTTAATTTTTATAATTTAAAAAGAAAAACGTTAATATAAAAAAAATGGTAAAAACGTTTAAGTTTTTAATGTTATTATATAAAATATTAACATCGCATTAAAAAAAAAGCTTATAATTAATTAAATTTAAAAAATGTTATTTAATAAATTAAAAAATCAAGCCGAAGATTTTTTAAATAATAAAAATATAATATTACCATTATTAAAATTAAAATTAAATATTAAAGTTAATTTATAAAAAAACGATTAAAAAAAAAGGTTTTATAAAAACCTTTATATAATATATTAAAAAAAAACTTTTAATATTATAAAAAACTTTAATAAATTTATTAAATAAAAAGTAAATTAAAGTTAATAATCCTTTAAAAAAAACATTAATATTATTCGTAAAAAAACCAAAAAAACGGCTTTTAATTTTATATAAATTATAAGGTAATAATTAATATGAAGGTTATAAAGTCGTTGTATTTTTTAAGTTTTTTAATGCGTGAAGCTTTTTTATATAAAATTACATTCGGTTCATCCAAGATGTGGTTATTTTATTTTAACCACCTTTACGCCACTTTTAACATTTATTCCTTTTAATAAAAAAAATATAACGTTTATATTATAACCTTAAAGTTTTATATAAACTAATTAACGTTGTTTTAATAACATTAATTATGGTAATTTTTTAAGTTTAAAATTTATTATTAATTTTTTTTAAGGCTTTAATGAAAGTGATTAAAATGGTTTAATGTTTTAATTTAAATTAAAATTATTTATGTAAATATTTTTTAATATTTTTTTTATTATATTTTATAATTTAATAATTTTTACCTTTATTTTTATTTTATTATTCTTAATTTTTATTTTTAATTTATTAATGTTATTTTTTAAATAATATAATTAAAAATTTAATTTAATATTTATAATAATAATGTTTAATTATATTATTTTTTTATTAAAAAAATATTTTTAAAATGGAAATAAAATTTACTTTTTTATTAATTATATAAGTTATATTAATTTTATATTATAAATTAAGTTATTAATAATTTTTAACATTATATTAAATTTATTTTTAATATTTTTTAATATTTATAATGTTTTTAAATTATTTATATTAAGTAAATATAATTATTATTTATTTGGTATGTTTTATTTATTTTATTTTATTTTTTATTTAAATGTTTATATTTTTTTTAAATGTGTTAATATTATGTGGTATAAATGGTTAATGGATGGTTTTATATTAATTATAATTTATAATAAGTAATATGTAATTTTCTTTTTATTATATTAAAATTAAATAAAGTAATGGAATATAATTATTTTATTTAATTATAATTAATTTTTTTTAATTAATATATGTTTATTTGTTATTTTAATTTTATTTTAATTTTCGATTTTATTTAATGCTTACATATATTTTAACATTTATAACTTATTAATTATTATTATAATAATTTTAATATTAAATGGATTTATTTCGGTTATCTTTTAATTAAAATTATAAAAAGGATTCATTTTATTATTAACGTTTAATATGTTTAAATATATAAAAATCAAAGGTTTATTATTATATATATTTAAATATATAAAAATAAAAAATTTATTAAAATTATAAAAATTTATAAAATAAAAAATTAATAAAGAATTTTAAATTTTAAAATATTAATTAAGCTTAGTTTAAATGGTAATTTAATAAAATTTAAAATATAAGGTATAAATTATTATAAGCGATTAATAATATATATTATTATATATTTATATTATAAAAAAATTAATTATAAAGTATTATTTATATTATAAGAAAGTTAATTATAAATTATTCGTTTTATTTTTAAGTTATTATTTTATTAAAAATACCACTTTAATATTAATCTTAAAAATTAATGTAACGTTTTGTTTATTTTTTTTCGTATTTTTTATTAATATTTTATCACTATCCTTTACTTTGTTTATAAATATTTTATTATTTTTTTGGTTTATAAATTTAATTTTTAATTTATTTAATCTTATTAAATATTTTTTATTATATTCTTTTATAAATTTTATCATATTTTATATTAATAATTCTTATGGATATTATATGTTATGTATTAATAAATAATCTTTTTAATAAATAAGATATTTAAAAATTAATTAATTGTTTTATTTATTAATTTTCTTTTATAACAACGTTTTTATTTTATATAATACCTAATTTTCCGTATCACTTTTAATAACTATATAACTTATTTATAATCATCATTTTTTATAAAAATCTTTATTTTATAAAATTTTATAAAGTTATATTATTAATATTATTTTATATATTTTCTATTACTTTAATAATTTTAACTTATAAATTAAATCTTTAATTTATTTAATAATTATAATTAAATTAATTTTTTAAATTCCAAATTTCTTTAAACGATTTTTTAATAATTTATATCTTTTATAAAGTTTAAAATATATTTATTTATTAATTTTAAACTTAATTAACTTATGTTTTATATTATATTTTATTTTACCAT